>OY804605.1:9379121-9636789 GCA_963680895.1 Fragum sueziense | reverse complement strand
TATTTATTGCAGTATGTTCTTTAAATTTCGAAATGTGTTCACACTAACTTACACAAATTTTGTATTTCACATCAACCTCAGTATTGAGAAGAAAACTCATCAAAAAATTAATGACCTGTAGGGTGAAAAATTATGCACAATGGTAAGATTATTGTGACAAATAGAGCAAATATTTATATTTTTATACGCCTGAAGGTTCATATTGTTATGGCCCCGGTCGTCTGTCTGTCCGTCAGTCTGTCCGTTAGCAATTTCTTGTGTGCGCAACTTCTCCTACAGTTTTGATTGGAATTTAATCAAACTTGCCACAATGATTCTCCATTGTGTCTATTTGTGCACATCGCTTACGGAATTCAGATAACCTGTTTCGTTTTTGAATTATCTGCCCTTGAATTGAAAAAATGGCAAATTTTACAAACAAGCCCCTCTCGGGTGTATATGCGCCACTCTGCGGAGCTCTTGTTCCTATTTTGATTATACTTGTTCTAAGCTCAGTAAAGCACTGTCTTACTTTTGTTAAAACTGCTGATCTACTGAAAAAGTTCATGTACCATTCATTGTTTGATTCAAAATATTAGTTTAGTGTTTTATGCGAGTTTTAGAATAAATCTCTGAAATGATTAGAAAATCAAAACAAAGACTAGTACTGATCCAAAAGGAGAATATATTTCAAAGATACTTAATGAATATATATAGCAATGTCATAGATTAACAAATAGACTTTGTTAGAAGTGGAAATGGTGCTTTGCACAAAGAATATCACAATAACCACATTTATATATAAATCATATGAAAGTCATGACAGATGATAGCAAGGGAAAGAGAGAAAAACAAACTATTTATTATATGTTACTCAAATAACAAGAGGACTGATATCATTATGACAGTCAAATATTCATATAAAGGGATTAATGCAACATCATTGTAAATGTGTATGTATTTAAATTTAATTATAATAGTTTAGAAATAATCACTTAAGTATGTTTTTGTATGGCATAGAACAATTCTTTCATATAATAGATGGAAAGGCATTTTAATATATAGCTGTACAATCTGCAAAACTTTGTTTTATCATTGGAATAAAAGCTTACAGGTCTAAAACTCATATATGTACATTTATAGTGAAGATGTCACTCATAACAGATCAAGACAATCCAGAAAGGCTTGTCGGTCTGTAAAGGGTAGAATGATGATCAAAACACATGAAATATGATCATATTCTATTTTAAACAATGGGGTCCTGCTTGACATGGTAGCTTGAATGCCAAACTCATTTCTTGTGAGAAGTTGCGGGTGATGTGATTGGATTACATTCAAGCTGCCATCCATGTGGGTATGGCCTTTGGCAAGTCATTTCAGAGCCCCAGCCTAGTTATAGAGAACATTGTTGACAAAAATTAAGTTGTCCTGGGTTAATATCAGCAGATAGTAGCAATATGCTTTTTGAATTTAGATGTTATACAAAGGTTTGAATAACAGATAATGTTGAGATGAATTAACATTTTACTTTTGTCAAAAACATGAATAAGCTGTAATGAAACTTAACGCTTTCCCAAATAAGAGCTTGTTCATGACGTCCCTAATTTAAGAGGCTTCTGTAAACATTGAGTGCTGATAATCAGCATTTTCTTCTTTTGCTTCATTTTTTTCATAAATTTATTCATTTATTTTTATTTTGCTATATTGTGCAAAACCTGTTTTCATCACCTTCCATTTTGTCTTCTGGTGCAGCTTTTAAATTGGAAGTCTAAAACAATGCCATTTGGGAAAGGGTTAATTGAAAATTTCAAGTAATACATGTACATGCATAATATGAATTCTGCAAGTTGTTTATTTAACAACTTTTATGTAATGAAAATATGTATTGATTGTATGCTATTGTAAACAACAATTTCAATTACTTAAACATTCTTTAATAAAACTTCATTATTTACAGAAACACTTGTGTTTGAGTTTTATTTATACTACCAAATCAAGTTAAACATAAAAACCACTGGTGGTGAACTCGGCCAAAGCAAGGGACATTTTTCGCTACCACAAGGTACAGATATTTCAGTTAAATGTGAGTTTAAAGATCTGATTGGATAGTTTTTCTAATAACAATGAATTTGTTCTAAAAATAGACCGGATGTAGCAATTTGTATAGACAAACCGTCTGTGTTGTTATAAAATCTCGTAACTACAGCTTAATCCAAGCCGTAGTTACAATATTTAAAACAACACAGACGAAATACTATGATCGCGAAAAAATGTCCAACGCTTTGGCCGAGTTCACCACCAGTGAAAACTATCTGGCAAGGTCATATAAATCAAAATTGTGCATTTTACGGCAATTTAAAGAGAGAGATGAAAAAGATCATATCCATGATAATTTTGTGTTGTGTGGAAATCTAAGATGGAAAACCCTACGATACAGAATTTCCAGCCAAATTCTGCCTTATTTCCATAAAACTAAAGCCTTGGCATCATTAGTATCATTTACACCTGTTTTCAGCTCTCCTGAGCACAAGGTGCTATTATATGAGCTTTAATGATCGTCCATCGTCCAGCATCTATCTGTTGCGGGACTTAACCCATTACTACACATTGACTCCCTAAAAGATAACAGCTTTGAAAAACAGTGCGGAAAATGAAGAAATTGCATGTGACAAGCAATTTCTTCATTTCCCACAATGTTTTCTATGCCAAAACACCAAAATATTTTAAATTTCATTCACTTGAAATTGTCGTCTGCAATATCTTTGAATTTGGAAAAGCCCCAAATTTTGCCATTTTGGTAATGGGTCAAAAAATATATTGGAATTTCATCTTTAACTAAGTTTCACTGAAAAAGATATGGCAGGTTGGATCTGAGTACAATAATACACAGAAAATATTGAGGCAAAAGGAGAAAGTGCTGATTATCAGCATTTTCTTCTATTGCCTAAATGTTTTCTCAAGCCTATTCTATCGGGGACATCAAAACCAGCCCTGCGTCCAGTAAGACAAAACGTTTTGTCTACTGAACGCAGCCCAGGTCTTGTTTCAGTTTGGAAAAGGGTTAAGCTGCGGTTACAAGGTTTGGTTGAAATACAGGGATATACATATTGTCGCTTTTCTGCAAAAACCTTGTATCTGCAGCTTGTTTTAAGCTGCAGATACATGTTTTTGGCAGAAAAGCAGCGATATATAACTTTTCCTATTTACAAACAATACTTATTACCACTGAGAAATAAGGTTTCTCAAGGTAAAGTCTATTCTGGAATCAGCTTTCCTGTCAAATTTCCTTATGAAAATCTATACTTGAACCGTCTCATTGATTGAAATACTGAGCCAGTGGAGCGATACAGGCCCTCTTGGGCCTCTTGTTAAATGAGTCATGTCCTTTTTTTGAAAAATGGTATTTTTCGCAACATTTACATGTGTTGTTTGGTCTGTTGATTTTTTTGTTTGCTCTTTTTCCCAATTGATCAGATCACAGTTCAAATGAAATGTACTTCTCAAAATGCACAAAAACAGTGCTGTTTGGGGGTATGATCACTTTCAGTGACATTCTAGTTTACAATAATTTAATATGACATAATACTGACATATATATTTGTTTACAACAAAACCTATATTGTACACAATGAAATACACGAAGAACTCAGGTGAGCGATATCAGTGCCTTTCAGGCACTCTTGTTATATATGTAATGTCATGTGCTATTTATATGTATGCTAGTCGGTTCAAAAGCTCATGTTAGCTTATGTTATTGTTATTTTGTCTTGCCGACTTTAAATAAAATTTACTCACTTACTTACTTACTTAGGTGAACATTTCAGTCAGTATGGGTTTTTCCACGCTAAATGATTTGTCTATATCGTCGGGATCATGTTCAAATATCGCCAAGAGTTTGAACAAATTTGCCGTGGATGAGATCAGGGGAGAAGGTAGACTGTTCTCAGTCCCTGTATTTACACATGTACGTGTATCTTGGAATCAAAATACACACATTGTTACTGTAGCGACAAACCTTCGGAAGCAATGCATTGTGTTTCATGACTATGAAGGTCTGGTGAATCGGACCGGCATTCTTTTGGTGGGGGGTTCTAATTTAGTTGTGTATTTATTTTTTTGTTTTCTTCTACATGCATGGATACACATGCGCAAATGTCACATGAGTATTGCACATAGTATTATTTATGCACAAGTGTTATCTATTGAGCACCATGAGGTCATAGGCAGAGAATGAGTGCCTTATAATTAGATAAACAACAACAACAACTTTCAAATTGGATAACCCTTAAATCATGTCGTTTAGGAAAGGTTTAATCTTGTTATAAACGTCTTTCCAGGTGAAAGTTCAAACAGAAGTAGAAACATGTCAAAATCTGTGTCTCACTTACTCAAGCTTGGAAAATTCATACATCCAGCAAGACGACCCTTGACATACAGTTACCTGGCAAACAGAACATCTAGGTGCTATGGTACATCCATTTTTGTGAGTGATAGACATCATAGACGGTATTTCGAGTTTGATCACGGCTTGGAGGAGAAGTTTAGAGACATGGACAGCTTGAAGGAGTTGTGTAAGAAAAGAGGCTGTAAGATTGATGTTGAAAAACTGGTAAGTTGGTCAAAGTTATAACCTACTATTCTAACACAATGATAATTTTGATGATAAAATAGACCAGCATCTTTCTGATATTTCCCTATTTTTTATGCCCCTGTATCGAAAGATCGGGGCATATTGTTTTACTCATGTCCATCTGTATGTTTGTCTGTCTGTCTGTCCACCCCTCAGTCTGTCAGAAAACTTAACATTGACCATTTTGTGGGCATTCATGTTTCACAAACACATCTTGTTGTTTTTTTTTTAATATTATGCCATGTTCAAATTATTGACCTTATCGTCTTTTGCATGAAATAGGCTTGATAAAAACATGGAAATGCCAATGATTCTGATTTTGATTGCTATAAATGTCAAGTTTGTTTGATAAAATTTATTGTAACATTGTCTATAATTCAAATTTAGTTATTCATCTTTGGCCTTGACATATGTGTCTAACCTTTTTATGCCCCCGATAGGGAGGCATCATAAATTTGACTTGTCTGTCCGTCCGTCCGTCCGTCCGTCTGTCTGTCCGTCCGTCTGTCCGTCATTCCGTCCAAAAACTTTAACATTGGCCATAACTTCCTTATTACTTAACATATTCGCTTCATACTTTACCACAACATTCCTTGGTACATTACCTTTCTGTAGGCACATACTTTGGTGACCTTGACCCCTGGATGACCTTGACCTTGAACATAGATTGGCCATAATTTAAAATCAAAGCGGTGTCGGGGGCATTGTCATCTTACTGTGACAGCTCTTGTTTACACTGTTTTCATCATTCAGCACATGTTAAGTGCCAATTTTTCTTTTACAGAAACAAGACTTTGAGCGAGTACAAAACCTCTACAAAGAGAAAGAAGAATTGGATGAATTGAGAAGACAGAATTCCCATGCTGTTAGCGACATTGTCAAACAGAAAATCAAGGTGAGGTAGACTTTTATCTATTGCCAGACTATTTAGACTATTCTGGATTTTGCAGGTAGCATAGATTAAGATCAGTCTGCACAGATGTGCAGTCTGATCTTACCCTATACTACCTGTCAACAAAGTCTGCCTAAAGAGAGAGAGGAATTGGATGAGATGTGGAGACAAAACTCTCATGCTGTTAGTGACATTGTCAAACAGAAAGTCAAGGTGAGGTAGAAATTCTTTAGACTAATCTGGAGTTGGAAGGTAGCATGATTCAACCCCTTCCCAAACAAGACCTCGTTTTCACGTCCTTGACAGAAAAAGGCTTGGGAAAACATTGAGACAAAAGAAGAAACTGCTGATGACCAGCAGTTTCTCCTTTTGCCTCAATGTTTTCTGTGCCATATTGCTGACAAATCCTTTCCTTTTTAACATGAATTTTGTCGTCTGGAACAGCTTTCCAATTGGATCACCCCAAGATTTTGTTGTATGGGAAAGGGTTAAGACCAGTCTACAGTGACATTGTCAAATTGAAAGTCATGTTGGGTTAGTATTGATATTTATGCCCTCGTATGGAAAGATCTGTGGCATATTATTTTACTAGTGTCGGTCAGTCTGTCAATCTGTCTGTCTGTCTGTCCGAAAACTCAGCATTAGCATTCATGTCTCACAAACACATCTTGTTTTATTTTACATTACTTTTAATGTCAAGTTAAAATTCATACAAAATCAGTTTTTTGATAAAATTTAGTTGAAAGATAGCAGCCTCAAGGACATAATTAAATATTTTTACAAAGAGTGTATATTAGAAGAAATGTTGAAATACTTGTTTGGCATAGAAACGGAATCTATTTCTGATACTGCGCCAAAATTTAGACAAATCCAAACTTCATCAACAACCCCCTTGTGGTCTGTAGCAGGTTACAAATTGGACTGTCTAAATTCCTGTCGTTTTGTAAAGGGTTGTCGGTTGAATTCATGTATCTCACTGGTTCAAATTCTAAAACATGTGAATAAAGGCTGAATAAGCTTATGATGTTTTAGTAACAAACACTGTACATCGTGATCAATGCTGTATATTGTAGACAGAAGAATCCAAACAATTGAGAGAGGAGTTGATTCACAAGGGAAAACAATTAAAAGAAAGATTCAGAAATGTACAGGTAAGCGATGAAACAAGCAATTTCTTCATTTTCCACAATGTTTTCCATTTCTAAAGAGGAAAAAAAAAAGTGCCATTATGTAGTTAATGGTTAATTGATATAGATAAATATGACTGAAATCTTTCACTCATTTCCACATAATGAATGATGCCTTTTGGCACCCCGCAGGATAAAGGTTTTAGAAAGAATTTTTGAAAATGGACAAATTGCTTATAAGAAGCATTCTTTCGAAGCATTTCCCACAATGTTTTCTACCCAGAATTGCCAAAAATATAAAAACTTTATTCACTTGATATTGTTGTCTGTATGTATGATAGGGGCAATGTTTCGTAAAATTTACCTATAAATAATGGAATTTGGATTTAAAAAAAAAACACCTTACATATAGCTTACTAATTATACCCCCCACAACAAATTATGGGGGGGTATACTGGATTCAGGTTGTCCGTCCGTCTGTCTGTCCGTCCGTCCGTCTGTCCGTCCGTCCGTCCGTCCGTGGACATAATTTTGTGTCCTCTTCTCCTCCTACAGTTTTTGACCGATTTTGCTGAAATTTTAGCAGGTTGTTTCCTATCATATGAAGTTGTGCACGTGCAATTTCCATCTTGATCCAGGCAGTAGTTTCAGAGTTATGCCCCTTTGAACTTTAGCACTTTTTCTGTGACAACGCGCTAGTGGGGGGTATTTGTCCACTTTGCGACAGTTCTAGTTTTGTTACAGGAATTATTGTGGGATTTAGAACAGACCATGATGGAAGATGCCCTGTCTTTACCAAACAATCTACTGGATAATGTGGTTTGTACAATTTCTCCTGTTCCCCCCCCCCCCCCCCCCCCATGTTTACTAAGCTATTTTGTTGAAAAACTATTTTTCCATTCACATTTCTTCTTTCACCTACAATAGTTTACAAATTGAACCAGCATTTGGGTATTCTGAATCTTTGTTAATGAATTTATTTGACAGAAAATGTATGAAAGCAATGTAAAACTTGATACTGACCTACTATTTCAATCAACACAGTGTTCTCCCCAGCTCATTAAGCTGTATCGGCCCCACTACAGCTTGATGTAAATCACTTTAACGCCCCTACAGCTTCAAAACTACCCCACTGCTTAATTATACCCCCCACAACAAAGTTATGGGGGGGTATACTGGATTCAGGTTGTCCGTCCGTCTGTCCGTCCATCCGTCCGTGGACATAATTTTGTGTCCTCTTCTCCTCCCACAGTTTTTGACCGATTTTGCTGAAATTTTAGCAGGTTGTTTCCTATCATATGAAGTTGTGCACCTGCAATTTTCATCTTGATCCAGGCAGTATTTTAAGAGTTATGCCACTTTGAACTTTAGCACTTTTTCAGTGACAACGCGCTAGTGGGGGGTATTTGTCCGCTTTGCGACAGTTCTAGTTTCTTCAAAATGGTTACCAAATAGAGGCATTTTGAGGTAAAAATATTATGGGAAAAGAAGAAATTGCTCAAGATGAGCAATTTCTTCTTTTTCCATAATGTTTTCACTCACAATTATATGCTTTCAATGTTTACCAACTCTCATATAATTTGCCACTACAGCTTCAAAATATTCTGCGGAGAACCCTGCAACATATGCCCTGGTAAGCAGAGCAACAGATAAGTGGGGTGAAGACATTCTAGTATTTTCATTTCAATTCCAAACCCTATGTTGTGGGTACTCATTTGAATCGTCTCAACGAGACGATTCCAATGAGTACCCACAACATGGGGTTTGATGAATATTTAGTGAAATATTCCATTTTGAACAGCCATCACCCCCTCTTATTTGTAGATCTGCATATAAGTCTCATTATATTTTTTGAATATTTCAGACAAGAAATGAAGAAGTGTTGGAATCCTTTTTTGAAGGCCATGAAATAGAAACAGACATGCACCACTTGGATATCGTACAGAAATCTGGGGAAGTTGTCTTTAGGTTAGTTTATCTGTTAACATGAATTTACCCTTTTTGATGCTTCTTTAGATATTGCTTGTGACAAGCAATTTCTTCATTCGACACAATAATACTCACAATGTTTTCTACCATAAAAGACCAAAAAATTAAAAAATTCATTCACTTAAAATTGTTGTCTGCAACATCTTTGAATTTGGACCAGTCTAAAATTTTGCCGTCTGATAAAGAGTTAAAATTTTTCCCAAATGTCAAATTATCGACTGTTCCAGAATGAAACCTGTAACAGATGACAATATGAATGTAAATGAATATGGAATTTATGTACAACATAGCACAGAAGATATTGAAGGAAAAGGAGAAAATGCTTTTTAGCTCCACTGGCCGAAGGCCAGCGAGCTATTGTCATGGCGTTGTGTCCGTCGTGCGTGCGTGCGTCCGTCCGTCCGTGCGTCCGTCCGTCCGTCCGTTAACTTTTTCTTTAAAAATCTTCTTCTCAGAAACTACTGGACCAATTTTAATTAAATTTCACAGAAATGTTCCTTGCATAGCCCTCTTTCAAATTCCTTCAAAGAATTCAATTCCATTGAAAACTCTGGTTGCTATGGTAACAAATACGAATTTTTAGAAAAAACTTAAAAAATCTTCTTCTCCCAAACAACTTATCAGATTTCTTTGAAATTTGACAGGCATGTTCCTTTGGTGACCCTTTTTCAGATTCCTTGAAGAAATTTTGATAATTCGAAAAACATGGCCGCTGTGGGCGGGGCTTATTTTCCATATATGGCGCATAGTGTAATTTTAAAAAATCTTCTTCTCAAAAACTACTGGACCAATTTTAATTAAATTTCACAGAAATGTTCCTTGCATAGCCCTCTTTCAAATTCCTTCAAAGAATTCAATTCCATTGAAAACTCTGGTTGCTATGGTAACAAATACGAATTTTTAGAAAAAACTTGAAAAATCTTCTTCTCCCAAACAACTTATCAGATTTCTTTGAAATTTGACAGGCATGTTCCTTTGGTGACCCTTTTTCAGATTCCTTGAAGAAATTTTGATAATTCGAAAAACATGGCCACTGTGGGCGGGGCTTATTTTCCATTATTCGGCCAGTGAGCTATTGTCATGGCGTTGTGTCCGTCGTGCGTGCGTGCGTCCGTCCGTCCGTGCGTTCAACTTTTAGCTCACGTGAAGACAAAGTACTCAAGGTGAGCTATTGTAATCGGTGAATGTCCGTTGTCCGTCTGTCTGTTGTCTATCGTCCAACAATTGCTTTAAAAGTCTTTTCCTAAATCACAAGGCCAAACGACCTGAAACTTTGCAGGGATCTTCTTTGGGTTAAGCTCTACCAAAGTTTTAAAAGGAATTTTATTCCTTTTGAAAACACAGGAAAAGGGGCCTTATTTACATTTTCACTGTTTCACTCTAGTGGCCACAAATTTGGCTCAATCCTATTGAAACTTGGTCATAATTAAACTGGTCAAAATAATTGTTTAAGCATACAGAGATCTTAATGACATTTCCAATGTTTATATACTGAAGGCCACAAATTCAGCTCAATCTGAAAAAACAACTGGTCGAAATAATTGTTTCAGCATACAGAATGAACCTTTTTGAACATGGAAAGGTTTTGTGTTAAAACATGGGAAAAGGGGTCTTTATGACATTTTCTTACACTGAATTTGATTGAGTCAAAGTGTTTGTCACTTAAAAAGAGAAGCTTGTCTTGAATTGGGCAGATCTAGACTAAGAAAGGGGGTCTTAATGATTTTTCTGTTTACATTCTGGTTTATGAAGAAATAAAGAAGGAAGTAACACTCAGGTGAGAGACAGGACCATCATGGTCCTCTTGTTTTGGAATTGTCTTTACAAATTGCAATTGGAAATCACATTTGAAAGCTTTTTGAGTTAGGTTTATATATAAATTCTATGCAGAATTTATTACAGCTGTCGTTGCTGTTAACAGGATAGTTTAATTCACCAATGTTGGTAAAGGCCTTTGGCCTGAGGAGAATCGCCTTGCTGATCATAAAAACTTTTACTTTGTTTCTTATTTTTCATCATTTTAAGCAATTATTATATTTATTGAATTAACCAATTACATTCAATATGTTTAACTGTTTCTTAGTTGCATTTTAAATCAATAACCTTATTGTGTATAATCAAATAATGCATAGATGAATGATGACCTTTTCGTACAGGTAGTTTTTACAGAAATTTGGGTATGAAGTAAAAGATATGTTAAAGTTACACTCAGACTTGTCAAAAGAATATTTTTTATAAGGCTAACGTTCATATCTTGTCTTCCTACAACTATTCCTAGCTATTAGGGACTGTCAGAAAATACCTTGCTATTAACAAGAAATTACTATGATATCATTCTTTTAAAAACAAAACAGAACAAAAAAGTCAAGTTTTGAGAAAAAGAAATACAGTGTAAGTTTTTAGTGATTTCCAATTTCTAACAATTTCTTTTCTTGTTTATATCATAATTTGATTCATAATTTTTCTGCAAGTAATCGAAAGTAATCGAAAATGTAATCGATGATTACATCAATTTTTAAGCCTGTAATCGATTAAATTACGATTACATGTAATCGAAACTCCCTTCGATTACAGATTACTGTTGATTACTTGAGAAAATGTAATTGATTACAATCGATTACGATTACAGATTACGATTACCCCAACCCTGGCCAATTTAACCCATTACCACACAGTGACTCTTTTTGACCCCCTATAAGATAATGGCTTTGTGAAAACATTGTGCAAAATGAAGAAATTGCTTGTGACAAGCAATTTCTTCATTTCTCACGATGTTTTCTACCCTAAAACACCAAAAATGTAAAATTCCGTTCACTTGAAATTATTGTCTGCAACATCTTTGAATTTGGACCAGCCTAAAATTTTGCCGTTTGGTAATGAGTTAAAGGGTGATGCAGACAACAATTTCAAGTTGTTGAAATTTTAAGAATCTATGTATTTTGGGGTAGAAAACATTGTGGACAATGAAGGAATTGCATGTGACAAGCAATTTCTTCATTGTCCACAAGAGTTTCCAAAGCCGTTTTTAGCTCCACTGGCCTTTCAGGCCAGCGGGCTATTGTCATGGCGATGTGTCTGTCGTGCGTCAGTGCGTGCGTGCGTCCGTCCGTAAACTTTTTCTTTAAAAATCTTCTCCTCAGAAACTACTGGATGAATTTCAACCAAACTTCACAGGAATGATCCTTGGGTGACCCTCTCTCAGATTCCTTCAAAGAATTTTGATCGAACTAGAATAACCTGAGTTATCTGCCCTTGACTGTCAAAAATAGCTGGTTTTGACTTTATTTTTACTCTAAAATCTACAAATATCAACCAATCAAGACAAAACTTGGACAGATTATATATAAGCATAATATCATGGCTGGGTGTAATTTTCAGCTTGATCGGAATTTTATATCATGAGTAATGTGCCCTTGAATTTGACAAAATTGCCATTTTTGACCCTATTTTGACTTTGATTTCACTCCAGCAACTACAAATATTGACTAATCAAGACAAAACTTGTACATAATCTTGTTGACTATAAGACCTTGTCTTGGTGTAATTTTCAGCTTGATCTGAATTTTACATCATGAGTTATGTGCCCTTGAAATTGACAAAATTGCCATTTTCGGCTCTATTTTGACATGTTTTCACTCTAGCAACTACAAATTTTGGCAAATCTAGACAAAACTTTGACAAAATGTTGGTGACTATAAGATCTTGCCTTTGTGTAATTTTCAGCTTGATCTTAATTTTACATCATGAGTTATGTGCCCTTGAAATTGACAAAATTACCATTTTCGGCTCTATTTTTACTTTTTTTTTTCACTCTAGCAACTACAAATACTGATTAATCTAGACAAAACTTGTACAGAATATTGGTGACCATAAGATCTTGTCTTGGTATAATTTTCAGCTTGATCTGAATTTTATTTCATGAGTTATTTGCCCTTGAAATTGACAAAATTGCCTTTTGGCTCTATTTTGACTTTGATTTCACTCTAGCATCTACAAATATGGACTAATCCAGACAGAACTAGAACAGAATGTTGGTGACAATAAGATATTGCCTTTGTGATTTTCAGCTTGATCCATAAGAAATTCAGGCCTGTGGAGCGACTCAAGACCTTCAGGTCTTTCTAGTTTATGCCCCCATATCTGAAGTATTGGGATTATATTGATACAGATCCATGGCCATCTTTGACTTAGATCTATATTTTCCTTACTTATATTTTTCAGGGTCGAAATTGAAAGTCATGGTTGAATTTCAAGGCACTCTCCATTCTTAAGTCGTATTTGCAAATAAGAAGTAAAATGGCCATTTACTAGGGTGCATAAGTATTTCACTTGCAGACAAACACATCATATATTTAATTGTTATTACAGCAATGTTGGACACAGAGCTTATTATTTACGTGGAAGACTGGCCATATTGGAACAATCATTAATAAACAGATTCTCAAAACATTTGCGAGACAGCGGTTTAACAGCTATGTTAGCGCCTGAGATCTTCAACACTCCTGTCGTTGTAAGTTCATTTTAGACCTGTAGCATGTTGAACTTTAACCCTTTCTTCAACAGCAAAGTTTAAGAGTTGTGCTACTTGAAAGCTTCTGCAGACGAAACAAATGACATTGAAAAAAGATCAGCTTGGTGCACAGTATATAGCACAGAAAATATAGAGACAAAAAGAGAAAACTCTGGTTATCAGCATTTTCTTCTTTTGCCCATATGTTTTCACAAGTTCTTTCTATCAGGGATGTCAAAACCAGGGGCCCGTATTACTAACGATCGTACGTTTGATTTTTGCATAATTACTTGTAACAACAGCCCTGATTGGCTCAGTCGGATTTCTCGTGCAATCAGATGTCTTGTTACACAGTTTACACAAAAAATTGATCGTAAGATGTTTAGTAATACGGGGCCCAGGTCTTGTTCTGGAGAAAGTTAAACAAGAATATAGCAACAACTTTTATATAGCAATAGATGTTTTGGTAACAGAGCTTGTTATCTATGTAGAAATCTGGCAATTATTGAAAGAAATGTTGCTTTTTAACAAAAACCTTGTAACTGAAGCTTGAAACAAGCTGCTGTTACAAGGTTTTTGTTGTAAAGCAATAAATCATTGATCAACAGATTCTCAAATCATCTACGAGACAGTGGTTTAACAACCATGTTAGCGCCTGAGATCTTCAACACCCCAGTTGTTGTTAGTTCATTTTAGACCTTTCACATGTTGAGCTTTAACCCATGCCCAAATAGTGAAGCCCTTTGACACCCTTCAAGTAATTGGCTTTTGAAAACATTGTTGAATAATTTCTGCAATTTCTTCATTTTCCACTATATTTTCTACCTTAAAATACCAAAATATGTCAAATTTAAATTACTTTGAATTGTCTTCTGCAACATCTTTGAATTTGGATCAGTCAAAAGTTTTGCTATCTGGTAATGGGTTAAAGAAGAATATGACAAAAACTTTTATTCAGCATGCAATACATGTTTTGGTAACAGAACTGTTATCTTCGTAGAAATCAGGCAATTATTGAAAAATTTGCTGCTTTTCAACAAAAATCTCGCAACTGCAGGTTAAAACAAGCTGCTGTTACAAGGTTTTTGTTGAAAAGCAATGAATCGTTTATCAACAGATTCTCAAAACATCTACGAGCCAGTGGTTTAACAGCCATGATAGCGCTGGAGATATTATCAACCCTACTCTTTGAAAGTGACATTGCCACTTTTGACCTGCTTTGACATTTCCTAAAACACAATGAACAATATATATTATAATCTTAGGCCTATAATTTTACGCTGGCAGAATCAATCTTTATATAAACATTAAAAAGATCAATTGTCATCTTTAAATAACCATCTGCAGAAAACGGTCAAATGTCCATTTCCAAAGTAAAACTAATTGAGTAAACATAAAACATATAGATCATAATGTGCAGTTAGATTGGCAACTTGATTTTGGCAACATTTTGGTATAGACCTTCTCTTTTCTCATTTCTGGGAAATGTGTTGATATTTTTCAGGAATCAGGCAGTAAAGATGTGACAGACCCTGATGCTATAAATAGAATAGACATAAAACATATAGATCCCGATGTAGAGTTAGATTGGCAGCTAGATAATACATTTTTGTACGGAGCATCTCATCTTTCATTTCTTGGTAGGTCAACTTTTTCTTATCTTACCTCATGTCCGATTAAGCCTGGAATACCCATTATTTGAAGAAACTTCTCTGGTTGTATCATTAAGCAAACAATTTGACATTCGAACTTGTTTCAGCCTTCCTTTAAAGAAATTGACCTATGGCACCTGACAGGAAGCATTGTAGTTTAAAAGTCAAAGATGCGTTATCTTCAAATTGGGTTTTGAGTATTGTAAATTGATGAAATTTTATATTGCTCTTAACTTAGTTTGAATATTGTTATTATTTTTCATATTTCAGCATATTTTGCGAGAATGGTAATTGACCAAACTACTCCAGACTCAAAATGGTTTGTTGTAGGAAGACATTACAGAGCTTCTCAAGGTGAATATTGGTTGTCTTATACACCTTAATAAATCTTCTTGTACGAGATCACCAAGAAAAGACCAATTTTGATTTACCAAATAAAACCTCAGTTACTTATGCAGCTACTTTTCCATTTATCAGTTTATTAGCTCACCTGAGCACGAAGTGCTCGAGGTGAGTTATTGTGGTGACTTTTTGTCTGTCGGTCCGTCAAGATTTGGGGTGTTTACACTCTAGCATCCACAAAAGTTAGGTAATCTTGATCAAACTTGGCCAAAACAAGTAGGATCATAAGTTCTCGAACAAGTTCGATTATGGGCCTGATCGGACCAGAATGTGCAGAGTTATAGTCCTCCAACGATAATCAGGTTCCCGCCAAAAATGTAGACCATACCCATTTGATAATGAAAGGTTAGACAGATCAAAACACAATTATCGCAATTATCACAATGAAAACAATGGTTATATTGTAAGTATGACTCTCTTCAAGTACCTGTGTCTGTGGTCTAATGGTTAAACAGAAGGCGCTTGACCTTAGGAAAAAGAGTTCTGTTTTAATTGTGTGGGTTCGATTCCACACATATCCGTGTACTTTTTTTTAATTTTTTTCACTTATTTGCGTTTTCCTTTTTTTTTTTTTTTTTTTTTTTTTTGTTCCTTTCACATTGTAAATACATATATATTCTTTATTTTCAATGTAAACCATTGTCAAACGTAAAAATAGGCTGAATAAAATTTAAAAATGCTGCAAATGCAAGTAGATCTTAAATGAGCTTCACATTGTTTTATGCTTTTCTATGTAGAAAACAGTTTGTGAAATGAAAACATGCTTATGACAAGCAGTTTCATTTTTTCCAATAAATAAACGAAAAAAAAAAAAATCATGATCTTTTATTTTGCGGGCTGTCTAAAAGCCTCATTATGTGGAAATGGATTAAATGTTTTTTTATTCACAATATATAAACTTTAAAGATGCAATACATTACAAAACATAAATTAATTAATAAAGGTGTGGAACTCTTACTGTCGCCAAACGGCAAACATTTAGACTGCTCAATTTTTAAAGTTTTCTAGACTGAATTTGGCGATTTTCCGAAATTATCTTATAAGTCTATATAAAAATCATTAAGAGTCTGCTTTCTTCTCATCTTTTTTTTTTCTAAAATGATAAAACAAAATATATTTGTAAAACAAAATATGTAATTACCCATCGGTCTATGAGACTCGAACCCGCGTTTGCTAAAAGAAAATGGACGAAGCGCCAAAGTTCTATCCACTGCGCTATCGAGTATGTCTATATAATGCAGCGTAACATATAACATTTTAATCGTATATAACAAGTCTTTCTTACCTGTAGGCCGAGTTCATTCTATTCATAGCTTTGTTTGTAAATAGCACATTATCGTTGGAATGGTATATCTGCCCTTGAATGTCAAAAATGCTGTTTTTAACTTTGTTTACACTCTAGCATCTACAATTATTGATCAATCAAGACAAAACTTGGACATAATGTTTTGGACAATAAGATATTGTATGAGTTCAGTTTTCAGTCTGATCTGACCAGGAAGTCGAGAGTTATGTGCCCTTGAATTCGACAAAATTGCCATTTTTGGCTGTTTTTGACCTTTTTTACACTCTAGAATCTACAATTATTAATCAATCAAGACAAAACTTGGACACAATGTTTTGGACCATAAGATATTGGATGAGTTTGATTTGCTGTCTGGTCTGATGAGAAAATCAAGAGTTGCGTGCCCTTGAATTTGACAAAATTGCCATTTTCGACTGGTTTCGACCTTGTTAACACTCTAGAAGCTACAATTATTTATTAATCGAGACAAAACTTGGACACAATGTTGGGCACCATAAGATCTCGGATTAGTTTCATTTCCACAACGTTATTGACCATAAGTTCGCTTTCAGTCGTAAAGTCATGAATATCAATTGAATTGAACAAAAGTGTTGCTCATATCATTTCGGTTCAGGTGAGCGATATAGGACCATCATGGTCCTCTTGTCATTATATCCCAGTGTCTTAAAAGAGAAATAAACTTTTGTCCTTTACATTGCTACAAACAAGTATTTCCTTCTGTGTTAATTGGATCCATTTTAAACCATTCCTATGTACATGTAATTACACTTTGGTGCTCTACAAAATAAAGACTTTAAGGTATCCAACCCCTCAAAAGCACCAAAGGCCCAGATGCGAAATTTGAAAAGTGCCAGTAATTCCTAAACTATGGTACATTTCCAGTCCAAATACAAACATAAGCATTCTGAATGGTTTAGAATTTTGAATAAATGCATACTATGGAAATATTTGACAAAAATGTTCAAAATTACCTCCCTTACATATGAATAAAGAGTAAAATGATATTTGTAAATTGTTTTCTTCTTGAAGCATAATCTTGAAATCTGGCACGGTGAATCGACTAATTTGAAGTGCATTTACAAGTGTGTGTAATTTGATGCATTTCGTATGGCGAGAAAGAGATGATTTTTTTAGGGTCTGTAAACCTTAAAAAGATATTGTTGAAAATGCTACAACATCTTGCAATTTGGACCACTCTAGAATCTTGCCATCTGATAATGCCTCTTCCTTTGTCATTGTCCAACTTAATCAGTATGTGATTTTGTTTTTATACCCCCCACAACAAAGTTATGGGGGGGTATACTGGATTCAGGTTGTCCGTCTGTCCGTCCGTCCGTCTGTCCGTCCGTCCGTCCGTCTGTGGACACAATTTTGTGTCCTCTTCTCCTCCCATAGTTTTTGACCGATTTTGCTGAAATTTTAGCAGGTTGTTTCCTATCATATGAAGTTGTGCACCTGCAATTTTCATCTTGATCCAGGCAGTAGTTTCAGAGTTATGCCACTTTGAACTTTAGCACTTTTTCAGTGACAACGCGCTAGTGGGGGGTATTTGTCCGCTTTGCGACAGTTCTAGTTCCATATATTTCTTAAGTATAACCCATCCTTGTACATGTATTGTAAGATTTACATGTTTTGAAGACTTTTGTAAAGATACAAGCTGTGGTCTATAAAAAGAGCCATTATAGCATTACAGAGCAACTTGGATTTAGATCAGTTTGTGCCAGAGTAGAGTTTAATCACGATCCATTCTGCATGGATCTTGATCAGGCTGTGAGTATACACAGGCTGATCAAGATCCATGATGGGCTTGTAAGCCACAAGTGCTATTTTTCCAGATCTGATTTTTATACGCTGCTGGAGGTGGTCGAATATTGGCGTCATCTTCTCTGTTTGACCGTCCGTCTGTACATCCATCCATCCACTTTTCTTATGAGCACAACTCCTCCCAAGTTTCTGGCTGGATCTTTTTGAAATTTGGCCAATGTTATCACCTCAATTGGTAGATGTGCATGAAGGAAGGATTTTATGGTTCATTGATTTTTGCCCGAGTTATGCCCCCTTAAAACTTTAGTCTCTGGGGCAGCGTATATTGTGACCATGGCACTCTTGTTGATCTTTACCTTGATTTCTATGTTACAGACACTGACTTACCAGGCCTGTTTGGTGTTTTACAGTCTGTCAAAGTAAGTTTGATCTGATTTTCATAAACTTAACCCTTTCCCAAACAGCAAAATTTTAGGGTGATCCACTTCAAAAACTGCCACAAATGTCAAAACCGAAGTCATTAAAGATAGAATTTGTGTAAAATATAGCACAGAAAATATTGAGACAAAAGGAGAAACTGCTGGTTATCAGCAGTTTCTTCTTTTGTTTCAATGTTCTCCCAAGCCTTTTCTAATAGAGACAACAAAACCAGGTTTTGTTTGGGAAAGGGTTAAGTTATATTTCTTCTCAAAAAAAAAAAAAACACAAAAATCAAAATGATTTTTCTTCCAGAAAAAAACCCACAAATATCGGTATTATTTTTCTTTCAGAGAAATAAGTGCAAAAATCAAAATAAATATAGCATAATAGGTCCTGTATTGCTCATTACTTAACCTCAACCTCTTACCAAACAACAAAATTTTAGACTTTTCCAAGTTCAAATATGTTGGAGATGCCAATGCCAAGTTAATGGAATTTTACAATAATACAAAGCTCTTGTTAGAATTGTTAACATAATGATAAATTCAGGCCTCGCATATAAATACAGACACTTTGAAATACTGGTAATTTAGAGAAAAATGAAAATTTCTGACTTTCAACATTTTTTGCTCGACTTTTCAAAAAAAATGAGAGCTTATTCTATCACCAGGGTGTTGGCGTTGGCATCGGGGTTGCAACAAAGGTTAAAGTTTTTTCAAACACCAATTACTTCCATACTATCAAAGGGATTCAACCCAAACTTGGAATACTTATTCACCATCACACTCTCTACCTTACTACCAGGGCCCATGACCCTGGCTCCACTATATTTGGAGTTATGCCCCCGTTTATACTAAGCAACTTAGAAAGTCGAGCGCGCTGTCTTCGGACAGCTCTTGTCATACTTTTCTGATTAACTTGCCATAAAAAACAGGCTGATTTGGTTCCATGTTGGTCACAATTGCCATTATAGCTTTTTCTCAGATTTTGATTTTGAAATTTTCTCCACCAGGTTTGCATGTGCTCAGTGAATATAGAAGAATCAACCAGTATAGAAGCCATGACCAGTTTTATCAACATGCTGACCAACTTCTACAAACAATTTGAAATACCATTCAGGTGAGCTAATCTTATAAATCTTCACTCGGTTAACCCATTACCAAACATCAAAATTTAGGTTACTCCAAATTCAAAGATGATGCAGACGACAATTTAAAGTGAATGAAATTTTGCATTTGTTTTCTTTTTTTATGTAGAAAACATCGTGGGAAATGAAGAAATTGCTTGTCAAAAGCAATTTCTTCATTTCCCACAATATTTTTCAAAGCCATTATCTTATAGGGAGTCAAAAAGTGTCATTGTGTGTAATGGGTTAAGGAATTGTTGTAATACATATATCAGCTATTTCCTTTTGTTGCAATGATTTTCATAACTTCGTAGGAAAGATGTGAAAACTAGGTTTTGTTTGAGAAATAGTTCAGTAGAGATATGTGTCTGCTATATAGCAAAGTGTTCATTAACCTATTACAAAATATTGGAAAAAGTAGATTGTATCCGAAAAAATGGTATCATTTTAGTAGGTCAACTACCTTTAACCCTTTCCCACTTGACAAAATTTTAGGGCAGTCCATTTCTAAAACTGCTGCAGACAACAATATAGATGTTAATAAAGGTTCGATTTGTGTGTAATATAGCCCAGAAAATATTGATGCAAAAGAAGAAAATGCTGATTATCAGCATTTTCTTCTTTTGCTTCAATGTTTTCCCAAGGCAATTATACAAGGCACATCAAAACCAGGCCTTGTTTGGGAAAGGGTTAAATGAATAATTGTGCTAGAAAGTAATTATCAAGGTAGCAAATAGCTGCTTTTCATCAAAAACCTTGTAATTAGAGCCTGTTAAAAGCTGCAGTTACAAGGTTTCTGAAGAAAAGCTACAAAATGCTACTTTGTGAACTTTCTCTTTTCTATATCTATAGACTACTGCCATACTACTGTAAGTGCTTTCAAATGTATGGTGTACTTACAATAGTTTGGCATAACCTGTTTAATTTGTCTAAAATAAATTGATTGTATAATGATGATGGTGAATAACATTTCATGACATTGTATTGGTAAATGTCTGCTTGGCTAAACATTGAATTTCTTTTCAGATTTGCATATTTAGGGCTTGGTGCAAAACTATTGTAACTACGTATTTTTCAGAAATTCACTTTTTCACATTTTCTGAATCTTTAGGAGGGAATACATCATGTGTTCTAATATTAGGTTTCAATTCTGTATACTTACAAATATATTTCGAATTTTAAAAACATTTTTCCTCTTTAACTTTGAGAAAGTCATTAAGTTGTTTCCCTCTCCCGTAAAATTTTACAAAATGTAGTTACAATAGTTTTGCACCAAGCCCTCGATATGCACATGCTGATTGGGATCTATGGTATATTGGTCTCAGATGCCATAAAGGCCCCGTTTTTTGTATCCCGGCTCTTTACATATTTGATTTGTGAAATTCTACTTTGGTATATGTGACCAACATGTAATGGCTCTTGTTTTGTGTCTTGCAGGGTTGTTTCTATGCCAATAAACAGTCTCTCTGCCATGGAAATGAACAGAGTTGAATTACAAATGTGGGCACCCAGCTTAAAATACTACATCAAGGTAAAAAGAACTTAAAAATGAATCTGAATCCTTTCCTAAGAAATGATTGTTTGATTTTTATTAACGGAGAAAGATTTGTTCAAAAGATCTTCTATTTTATCAAAATTAAATGTCAAAGTTACACAATGTCATAAGAAAAGAAGAATGTGCTCGTCACAATCTTTATTTAACCCTTTCGTTTGCAGAATTATTTCCCAGAAATGACCTTTTCCCTATTTCCAAGCACTTCGTGTATACACATGCTTAATAAATAGATTTTACTAGCAGAATACCCATAAACCTATATATCATTGGAAAGGTTATTTAATTTTCTTTAACAATATGATAAGTAACTGATAGAAAATTTGCATCTCATCAAAATCTCGACCTCTAGCCCCATGACCCCTGTCAGGCCCCCTGCCACGACCCGACCACCCCCACCCCTACGATTTGGGACTGGATTCGGTTTAGGGTTATTGGAATCACTATCGGAGTCCCTATTTGAAGTCTCCAAAACATTTCTAATGTTCAAATCACCTTTTTACCACCTAAAAATCAAGGTAATCGCTATCATCATCGTCCGGCACTGACATGGTGATTCGCCGGACCTCTTCTGCAGAATATTGAACCCTCCTGACCATCGTAACAGCTCATACAAACCCAAAAACTGTGTTTTTCTTCACATTTCACAAGAACATAACACTATTGCGCAATATTTCCGGTGTCATAATAACTTTAATAGTGTAAAAATTGCTTTTAAAAGCCCATTACCCCCTAAACAGTATAGGCGTTCCTGAACCGCGCTTGAAAGCGCGCTTGCAAACGAAAGGGTTAAACATCTTGACCTCAATTGCTTTATGAGCAATCTTCATTTGTTTAATTGGTTAAAGGGTAGATAGCTTTAAACCTTTCTAGAAAATTGACTCTTTTTGACATGCCTTCTCTATAATTATGGTCTTAGAAAACATTACAGGGAAAGAAGAAAATAATGAAGACCAACAATTTTCATTTTCCTTCAATGTTTCTATTCTTTAATAGGAAATTTGTAAATGCTAATAAGCATAAACTTGTTAAAACTTCCTCTCTGTTTATATCAGTTTAAAATTTTTGTGGCAAAAACGTGCGAAAGATACAGACAAATGATAACTTGTTCCTTTTTAAGTATCTAAGATTTATGCGAGGGGGATTGAGCATACAAATAGGGGGTTCGTTTTCCTATTGTTACCCAATTTTGAATTTCTACATGAAAATGAAATAATCAAGCCACAGATGGGTTTTAACAAACCCCGATCCCCTCTTAACCCTTTCCCAAACGACAAAATTTTAGGGTGGTCCAATTTGAAAGTTACTGCAGACGACAAAATGGACATTGAAAAAGAAAGGATTTGTGTACAATATAGCTAAGAAAATATTGAGGCAAAAGGAGAAACTGCTGGTTATCAGCAGTTTCTTCTTTTGTCTCAATATTTTCCCAAGTCATATCAATTAGGGACATCAAAACCAGGTCCTGTTTGGGAAAGGGTTAATATGCCACTGTCTAAATCTGACTAAACAAAGTCCATTTCATGTCAGATAGCCTCAGTGTCAAGTTGTGGAGACTACAGTAGTAGGAGGTTGATGGTTAGATGTGCTGGAAACAGGAATCTTAACCACACTTACTCTTCTTGACTCCCTACAAGATAATGGCTTTGGAAAACATTGTGGAAAATGAAGAAATTGCTTGTAACAAGCAATATCTTCATTTCCCACAATGTTTTCTAATCCAAAAGTCCAACGAAATATAAATTCCATTCACTTGAAAATGTCGTCTGCAACATCTTTCAAATTGGAACAGTCCAAAATTTTGTCATTTGGTAAAGGGTTAAGCAATGAATCTTTTGATGAGGAAATGTTTAAATTCCAGATAGCCTCAGTGTCATATTGTGGAGACTATAGTAGTAGGAGTTTGATGATCAGATGTGCTGAAAACAGGAACCTTAAATATACTTCATCTGCTCATAAAGGTCTATAGAAAGTTGTGTCAGATTCTTTAAACTATGAATTTTTTATGAGGACATTGTTTGATTCCAGATAGCCTCTGTGTCAAATTGTGGAGACTATAGTAGTAGAAGGTTGATGATTAGATATGCTGAAAACAGGAATCTCAAAGATACTTCATTTGTTCATAAAGGTCTATAGAAAGTTGTGTCAGATTCTTTAAACTATGAATGGTTTAATGAGGACATTGTTTGATTCCAGATAGCCTCAGTGTCATGTTGTGGAGAATACAGTAGTAGAAGGTTGATGATCAGATGTGCTGAAAACAGGAATCTCAAAGATACTTCACCTGTCAATATGGTCAGTTTAACCCATTAACCCTTTCCCAAACAAGACCTGGCCCCGGTTTCTCGATTAAAACTTAAGTATATTCTCATGAGAACATGCTCAATTTCAAAGGAATACTCTTCTACGTTGGAGGGTATTCGATTGAAGTTCACATGGATTTCGTCCGATTTGAGCATGGTGCTCAGATTTGAGCACGAGAATGTACTTAAGTTTTTTCGAGAAACCTGGGCCTGGTTTTGACATCCTTAATTGAATAGGTTTGGGAAAACATTGAGACAAAAGAAGAAACTGCTGGTAACCAGCAGTTTCTCCTTTTGTCTCAATGTTTTCTATGCTATATCATACATGAATTTAATCATAATCAACATTCATTTTGCTGCCTTCAGCACCTTTTGAATTGGACCACCCTAAAATTTTGTTGTTTGGGAAAGGGTTAACAGACAGCAAAATGTTGGCCTGTTCCAATTTGAAAGGTGTTACAGACGATGATTTCAAGTTTATGAAATTTTAAAATAATCTTTATATTTTAATTGGCACAATGTTTTCTACCAAAAAAGAAGCAAAAATGTAAAGCTTCATTCCGATGATTCACGTGAGATGGTCATCTGCAATATATTTCCATTTAGACCAGAAAAAATATGACATTTTTGAAAGAGTTGAATTACATCAAATTAAATTTATTTTGTACACTTGATTAACCCTTTCCCAAACGGCAAAATTTTAGGGTGATCCTCTTGAAAATCTGCCACAAATGACAAAATGGACGTTATTAAAGATGGTATTTGTGTAAAATATGGTGCAGAAAATATTGAGACAAAAGGAGAAAGTGCTGATTATCAGCACTTTCTTCTTTTGCCTCAATATTTTCCCAAGCCTTTTTGATTAGGGACGTCAAAACCATGTCTTGTTTGGGAAAGGGTTTAAACCGTTAACAGACAGCAAAATGTTTGGCCTTTTCCAATTTGAAAGGTGTTACAGAGGATGATTTCAAGTTTATGAAATTTAAAAAAAATCTTTGTATTTTAATTGGCACAATGTTTTCTACCAAAAAAGAAGCAAAAATGTAAACCTTCATTCTGATGATTCATGTGAGATGGTCATCTGCAATATATTTCCATTTGGACCATTAAAAATTTGACATTTTTTAGTTGAATTACATTAAATTGAATTTATTTTGTACACTTGATTAACCCTTTCCCAAATGACAAAATTTTAGGGCGATCCACTTCAAAAACTGCAAGAAATGGCAAAAATGATGTTTTTAAAGATAGGATATGTGTGAAATATGGTGCAGAAAATATTGAGACAAAAAGAGAAACTGCTGGTTATCAGCAGTTTCTTCTTTTGTTTCGATGTTTTCCCAAGCCCTTTCTATTAGGGACGTCAAAACCAGGTCTTGTTTGGTAAAGGGTTAACAGACAGCAAAATGTTTGGCCTGTTCCAATTTGAAAGGTGTTACAGACAACAATTTCAAGTTTATAAAATTTACAAAAGAATCTTTATATTTGAATTGGCACAATGTTTTCTACAAAAAAAAAGCAAAAATGTAAAGCTTCATTCTGATGATTCATGTGATGGTCATCTGCAATATCTTTCCATTTGGATCAGTAAAAATTTGACATTTTTGAAAGAGTTGAATTACATTTTTAAGTTAACCCTTTCACTGCCAAATATTTTTTTTGGACGTGTTTCTCACTGCTGAATTAATTTGAAGAAATTTCCAAGAAGCGAGACCCTGTTAACAAAAACATGCATAACTTTTTACTCATTTGATGGATTCCTTTCAAATTTTCAGCACATACAGACAAATTAAGCACCTGTAAGTGACCAAAATTTGAAGGTAATTTATGAAATGACAATATTTTTTTTCTTTTTTATGTTGTTGGTACTCATATATTTCGTCCCCATAAATTTGTCGACAAAAGTCGCCTATGGCAGGGACCCCTATAGTCGACAAAAGTCGCCTATGGCAGTGAAAGGGTTAAAATTATTTTGTATATTTGATTAAAGCTATCAAAGCCATAATGGTGTGTGAAAAATAAAGAAGAATAAAATGATATCCTGTAGTTTTAGTTCTATTCCATACTAATCTCTTTAAAGACTTGTTTCTTTTTTATCTCAATCTGTTATACGTCTTAGTCTGAAATCCCATTTCAGGTACACAGTGAAGTAACAGACATTACCAAGCTGATTGGAATATTGGTGGAACATGATAAAATCAACAAGTGGTTGTGATTTAACTCTTTCTCTAACAACACAGTGAAGTAACAGACATTACCAAGTTGATTGGAGTACTCATGGAACATGATAAAGTCAATAACTGGTTGTGATTTAACTCTTTCTCTAACAACTCAGTGAAGTAACAGACATTACCAAGTTGATTGGAGTACTCATGGAACATGATAAAGTCAATAACTGGTTGTGATTTAACTCTTTCTCTAACAACACAGTGAAGTAACAGACATTACCAAGTTGATTGGAATATTGATAGAACATTATAAAGTCAACAACTGGTTATGATTTAACTATTTCTCTAACAACACAGTGAAGTAACAGACATTACCAAGTTGATTGGAATATTGATAGAACATTATAAAGTCAACAACTGGTTATGATTTAACTATTTCTCTAACAACACAGTGAAGTAACAGACATTACCAAGTTGATTGGAATATTGATAGAACATTATAAAGTCAACAACTGGTTATGATTTAACTATTTCTCTAACAACACAGTGAAGTAACAGACATTAGGAAGTTAATCGGAATACTCATGGAACTTGATAAAGTCAACAACTGGTTGTGATTAACCCATTTCCACGCATTGACTATTTTTGACTTCCCAAAAGATAAGCGCTATGGAAAACATTGTGGAAAATAAAGAAACTGCTTGTGACAAGCATTTTTTTTTTCATTTCGCTCAATTTTTTCTAACCCAAAAAGACCAAAAAATGTTTAGATTTCATTCACTTTGAATTACTATCTGCAACATATTTTAATCAGTCTAAAATTTTACTGTCTGGTAAACTAATGGGTTAACCCATTCCCAAACAAGACCTGGTTTTGACGTCCCTAATAGAAAAGGCTTAGGAAAACATTGAAACAAAAGAAGAAACTGCTGATAATCAGCAGTTTCTCCTTTTGGGTCAATATTTTCTGTGCCATATTTTACACAAATCCTGTCTTTAATAACATCCATTTTGTCAGTGGCAGTTTTTGAAGTGGATCATCCTAAAAATTCTCCTTTCTGGTAAACTAATGGGTTAAACCCTTCCAAACGATAAGTTTTAGACTGTGATTGAAGTTGCAGATTGCTAATTCCTTGTTGAAAGTATCCATGCAATAGCATGGTAAACCTAGAAAGAAATGGAAAAATACTGTTTATCAGCATTTTCTTCTTTTCCTGCTAGGTGTTTCTTAACCTAGATCCATTGGGGTTGTCAAAAGGGGCCACTGCTTGAGAGAGTTGCATTGTTGTAACCGGTGAAATATTAAGAAACTGATTAATCTTTTAGCATTAAACATGTACTAACACAATGTGTTGAATATTTTTTGTTCTTGGAAAAGGATCTTGTGGCAAGAAAATCAGTGACACAACAAATGCAGAAAATCTTCAATAAATCTGCTAATATTGAACTGATTTGAATTTCATTTGAAGCAAACTTGTGTAAAAATGTCAGGGTTTGGGGATTTGTTGGATAATTATTGTTAAGCAAAAAAAGTGTTTTTTTTCTCCTTAAAGTGACATTTCACGATTATTTTTACATAAATTTTACCTTTATTCTATCTGAAAGAGCATCTTTTCTTATGAAAATTCTGAAAATTTTAAGTCAAAATATTGAACCGCTTACGAGAAATAATATTGTATATTTATGTGCTAAAATCAAACAAATTGTTGTGGACAACAGTTCAGATTTATTTAGAATTTGTCATCTCTGTCTCAACTTTAAAGGCATATTTTTCACTTATAAATAACAACTTCAAAACTGATAGCATTTCTACTCATTAGAATAAACAATCTTTGCATCAAGACATACTTTTAAAAAATGAAATAAATGTGAAATGTCACTTTAAGAACTTTTTATCAGATGTTTTTTAATGGACAAACACACCCATGGTGTTTAACCCATTACCACACAGTGACACTTTTTGACTGCCCTAAAGAAATGTGCTTGGGAAAACATTGTTGAAAATGAAGAAATTGCTTGTGACAAGCAATTTTTTCATTTCCCACAATGTTTTCTACCCACAAAGACCAAAATATTTTGAATTCCATTTACTTGAAATTGTCGTCTACAGCAGCTTTCAAATTGAAACACCCTAAAATTTTGTTGTTTAGGAAGGGGTTAAAGGACCACCACAACCAAAATTTTCTCCATCATTATCTACAAAACACTTCGTGTAACTTTGTATATTATCCGTAGCAACAGAAATTGACGACAGAATTTAAAATCGGGGCACCCTCTTTAATTTCCAGATATCCTAGTCAATTTCTATTGCTACGGATGATGCCTGAAGATGACCAAAGTGTTTTGTAAATTATGATGTGTTGTAATCTGTAAATCATTTTCAAATCGGTCACATATAAACAATTATTGAAGATTTTCTGCAAAATATTGTTGTGTCACATGATTTCCTGCCATTTAAGACTGTCTTGATGTTGCTAGGATATATTGGTGTAAGACTGTATCATCAAGGGCCTATCCGTGGTATTTTTAGTTCACCTGAGCACGAAAGTGGTCATGGTGGGCTATTGTGATACTGTTTTGTCCATCGTGTGTCGTCCGGCGTGCATCAAACTTTGTCTTGTGTGCACTCTAGAGGCTTCAGTTTATGTCTAATCAACCTGAAATTTGGTCAGAAGGATTGTCTTGATAAAATCTCTGACAAGTTCGAAATTGGGTCATCTGGGGTCAAAAATTAGGTCACTAGGTCAAACTTTAGAAAAACCCTGTGTGCACTCTAGAGGCCACATTTTTTGCCCGTACAAGCTGAAAATTGGTCAGAATAATTATCTTGATTAAATCTAGAACAAATTAAAAATTGGGTCATCTTGGGTCATAAACTAGGTTCATGGGGTCAAGTCTTAGAAAAACCTTGTGTACACTCTAGAGGCCACATTTTTTGCCCAATCAACCTGATTGGTCAGAATAATTATCTTGATAAAAGCTCAGATAATTTGGAAATTGGGTCATCTGGTTTCATTAACTTGGTCACAGGGTCAAATCTTAAAAAAAAACATTTGCACTGTACAGGCCACAAATCTTAAAAAGTAAAAGTGTTTGCATTCAAAATTGAAGCTCAGCTACATCATATATAGAAAGCTATCTCAGGTGAGCGCTTCAGGACCAATGTCCCTCTTGTTTCTGAAACCTGCCCTTTAGAATTATACCAATCACCTAGGAAATAGGAAGAGGTATTGGTTTCACTATGCCTGTCTCTCCATCTGTCAATCTGTGTGTCTATAGTTTTTTTCGTTTCCAATCTCTAACTCAATAACTGTTTGAACAAGGACAATGAAACTTTACAGAATTGCTGTAATTTAAGTAAAAGGTCAAGGTCACAATAATTATTGAACTTTGTTTATAATCTTTCTGTACTGTAACTCATGAACCATTTGACATAGGACTATGATACTTCGCATAAAGTTTGCTTTTGGCTCAAAGAGGTGCGCTAATGTATTGGAGTAACAAAATTCAAAGGATAAGATCAAATTTTATTGTTGAAAACTTGCTTCTGTAATCTCCCTCAAGAACTGTTTTACAATGTAGTTACAAGGCGCTTACAAGTGTTAGACATTCGTCAGTTCAGTCACAGTTCTAGTTGACATTGACCTTGGCATCAGGTGACTTGTCATATGGATCACTCATAGGGAATTTTGAAGTCATGTCTATTAGAAAAGAAGTATTAAGGTAGTCTATCCGTAATGAGATCCGCGTGACGTCGGAATTATTCGGGCGACGCCGAAAACATTCGGCGGTGGAACTTTCCACAGCCGAATGTTTACGACCACGCCCGAATAACCTCGGATATTTTATGAATCTCAAAATGGCAGCATTACGGGTATTCTACCTTTCGATCATTGGTCCCAATTGTGTGGCCTCACTGGTTTTCAAGGGCTGCGGCCATAGCGCAGTAGGTAGCGCATTGGATTCGCTCTTGCGGTCTAAGGTTTGATAAATGGGCACGGCAAACATCCTTTCTAAAATTTGCCTCCTACCAATTGATGGATAACTGAAAATCTATGTGGGCGAGCAGTTGGAGGCTTGAAAAGGGTGCTGTGGTAGTCCTGGTTAAAGTAATGGCATAGATAAATGGTTATGTGCTCCAGCCGCCGCGATATTAATATAGCAGTTTAAAGACGTGTTCAACCCATTCAATCAATTTCGTTTTAGGATCACTATTGTAGTCTTAAAATTAGTAGATGTGACAAGCAATTTCGTCATTTGCCTTAATGTTTTCTACCGAAAAAGAACCCAGAAAATCAAAATTCCATTCACTTGAAAGTGTTGTCTGCAGAGTCGTCGTATTTGAACTTGTCCAATATTTTTCCGCCTAGTAATGGGTCAAAGCAAGATCTTTAGGTAGTCTAAACCAGAGGCTTAGTGATAGCCCAGTCACGATTTTCCATTTTCATCAACGTCCATTTTATCCCCTTCAACTGCTTTATTACAATATCGTCTTGGAATTTAACAATTACATTTAACATGTTCTGTTACACAAATGAAACCACGGTGTATAATCACGTGATTAAGAATTTCCGATAATCTTCAATATCGTTTTTAATACTTGACCAATTTGAATTCGGTTTGAAGCAGAGAAGATGGAAACATGCCAGAAATAAACTTGAGGTGTTGGATTTTTGAAAAATCAACTTATAAAAAAGTTATTGAAGATAAACCAAAATTTTGGTTTATCTTCAATAACTATTTTATCAGTTGATTTTCAAAAATCGACTACGTCCATCTAATGCGTGACGTCTGTCCACATTCTCTGCTTCAAACCGAATTCAAATTGGTCGTACATTAACAAATTTATTGAAGATTTTCTGAAAATATTGTATTACGTGATTATCCACCGTGTGAAACCATAATGTTGCTTTTATCACATGTGACGCATCATCTTACTCAAAATGCCATCTTTAGCGCGACTATTCGTAGAATAGGGGGTTTTCCGGACACCCAGACGTCGGCATTGGCGTCTGCGTTGGCGTTGGGGTGATGCTTTGGTTAAGTTGTCACGTGCAAGTTTCTCAAATCTCTGTATTTACTAATGATATTGCTCTGTACCTTGCACATGCCTCTGTGACCATAATATCGGACTCTATGCAAAATTTCATTACTCTGACATTTAATTTATGGCTTTTTAGTCCTTTTGGACTTAGAAAATCTTTGCTTATTTTTTTGCGTGCAACTTGCATCTGCGATAACATTTCTGTAACAGTTATTGCTTTCAAACGTTGTACATGCTTCTGTGACCATATTATCAGCCTCTAGACAAGGATTCGTTACCCTAAAATTTGATTTGATGGGATTTGTATAAAAAAATTTCACTATCCAGCACTTGATAGTCGCGCTTTGCTGTCCCGCGACAGATCTTGATATGCGTTCTGTCAAGTTTGTTTTGCCCTTTCCCGAGGAACAGACGTTTACGCTTGTTGATTTAAAGTAAAACAGAAGGAATGTGACAAATTTGATGGAAACCAAATGTGAATGATATTATGTGAGAACAGGAAAAAGCAGAAAGAAAAGGAGGAAATGCTGATAATCAGATTTTTTTCCTCTTTTGTTGAAGCGCGTTTCAAAACAGTCTTGATTAGGGACGCCAACACCTGGTGGTAAGGGTTATCCATTTTGGAAATACCGCGATATCGACAGTTATATTTGCTGCCTGTATGAGCATTTTGTGTGTTATTAATTAAGCAGAATTGTAACCCTAAACCGACCACAGTGACTGTCAAAACATCATATCTGCAGAACGTATCTGTAACCTGAAACCGATTCTATTGCTTATTGAGAGACAAAATAACCAATTTATATTTTGCACCACATGTTCAACAATTTGTCGGTTTTATTGATGCGATTGGAGCCAGATTCATCAAAGCAAGTAAGACCGAGTTATCTAGGTTTTGACTATGGACGCACTGGAGGGCAATTTTGACTTGCTACTAATGCTTTGGGACTTCGGGCTGGCCTTAAAGCGGCACCTTAATATATTGCAACACTGTTTTATAGACATATGCACAGTCTGATCAACATACATGCTGTCCTCTAATAGCTTAATCTTGACCTGTATCAACTGTAGGACTAAGTTAGAAGCAAGGGTCTTGACAAGAATGTACACTCTAGCTTATACTGTATGTATTTGGGTCCATAGTGGCCTCAAATGATAGAAAAGTCCTTGCGCAATAACTGGCTCAATTATATTTCATATACATGTATATTCGAAAAATTAGGCATCGTGATTGGATCCTTGACAGACTGCACTTAAGTCACAGACTGTCTTGGATTCATTGTGTTTCCAAATACTATTTATAAAAGACATATTTCCAGACTCAGTTTGATAGATCTTATTAACTTTCTTGAACAGGCAAAAATTATAGATATTGATCACCATGTAACGCCTGCAAATGCTTCAAGAGACAATTTCAATCCTGGATTCATCAGATTTCAGCGAAACACGAAGGCAATTCCACAAAGTGGTAACATGACAGAACAAATTTCCGTTACGTCTTGTCGGGATTAGGTAGACTTGTATCAGGCGACTTTGTGTTCTCAGAAAAGAACAAGTCCATTTCCATATTAATCCACGTACATAGTGTTGCTTGTTTCCACACGATTTGCGATTAAAAAGAATGCCCTTTCTTAACATGTCATCATTTTTAGAAATGCCACATGAATGCCTCACCTATTAAAATCAATTTCCCAATTTAAAAGAAAGAATAAATTTAATGGTGCTTTACTGTCAAGATCTCGTAACTACAACTTAAATAAAAGTAAACTGCAGTTACGATATTTTCGAAGAAAAAAGTGAATTTGAACCGTAAATACAAAGCAATAATTTTCCTCGGTGTTTTCCTTTTTGCTATTTTTGTTTTTCGTTTACCACAGCAAAAGCGAGACAGTATCCACAGCTACATAAAAACAAACGTATCTCGTAGATTTACGAAAGGGGAATTTAAAATTCTTAATTTATTATTGTTTGTTATGACATGAATTGAATTTTGAATTCTTCTTATCCCATATGGTCCATTTAATTTGAATCGTTGATTGACTGATTGGTTGTATGACACTTTCTATGCCTTTTGAAATTTGTTCATAATTTAAATGACAAATTGGGCGATGTCAAAACAAATAATACTATTTATTTACGGTTCTGTGCATTATTTATATAGAAATTGAATCGGCGATTACTATTTTTAGAGATCTAAATTTTCGACATGGAATTTTGGCTTTTTTAGGCAACATGTGATTGTTCGAATTGTGGAAAGTAACGACTGTTTGCTTACACCAAAACATAAGATACATGTAAGACTTACAACCATAAAATTATATTGTAAATGTTACGCATTTTAACCCATTACCATACGGCAAAAAATCTAAAATGGTCCCAATTCAAAGATGTTGCAGACGACAATTTCAAGTGAATTGACTTTAAAATCTTTTGGTCTTTTTTTGTTAAAACATAGAGGGAATCGACGAAAGTACTTGCCACAAGTAATTTCTATATTTTCCACAGTGATTTCCTTAATCTCGTCGAGCGTCAGAAGGCGTCATTATGTGGGAAAGGGTTAACATACCGAAGCAATACCTGAGGTGCGTTCTTTAGAGCTAGATTTTTTAAGATTTCTTAAGATGTTTTTGATACAGCGTTTTTGAGACCGAGATTTTAAGCGAGGTGTTCCGAATGTTCCATACTGCATACAAATGACGTCATCATGACGTCATTTGTATGAAGTATAGAGACGTAACGTCAAAAGTAGCGGACCAACGTTGTAACACGCATATCGTCCGTTTTCCGACGTTAACGTTACGCGAAGGTGTAAAGAAAGTTATAACTTTCCCAAAAAATGAGAAATGACAAATTATCAATGTTTTACCAACTCAACTCAATTCAATTTTTTTATTCGGCATTTCGGCACGTCCTGTTCCTCTAGCTAAAAGAAAACATTTTCACAACAATACCAATACATGCATGCATGAAAATAGCACCGTACAAAATTAATAATCTCAACTATCAATAAATATAAACAACAAAATAATTTCGTAAGTATTGAAAAATCAAGCTCTTATGAATAGTTAGGAGAAATGACGCCGTTTCATACACTAAATATAACTTGTCAAGTATGCATATTTTTGTTATTAAAATATTTCTTTTTGCACAAATGACAAAAATATATATAAAAAAAAATACTTACTAAAATAATCATTTTCAAGTTTACTCGTTAGCAGACAAAAGATAGAATATTCATTTAAATGGGGTCTACAACAAATGCATTATATGTAAAAAAAATGAAACTCCGAGACCAAATGATGCAACATATTAAATGAAATCAATGAAATAATTTACTTAGAAAATGTCTTGTATTATTTCAACGTTTTCTTATGCCTTGGTCAATGCTTTGCTTTCTTTCTTTTTTCAGTTACTGGTCTCAAATTTTAACCTTAAGTTTCGTAGACCACAAATAACAAGATAGTCAAACAAACTACGACAAAACAAGTCGATCTAGAGCATCGATACATGATCGTAAAACGCCATGAATAGTTCACAAATCAACATGACGTCAAATCGTCAAAAACGCGTTTGTGTGACATTTTTAAGACGCTACATCACACTCTATATCTTCGTTAGTTGAAGAGATATTGACAAATGCATTTACTTTTACAAATTTTATCCGAGATGTATGTCGAAAATCAATTCAAATTCAAAATAATTCATTTTTTTTAGAAAATATATATATGTGAAAAAATCACCCTTGAATTCAGGACCGTTTTAGTGAAAATGTGACATTTTTAAGACGCTACAAATGCAATAAAATAACGATTTTCTTCAACTCCAATCAATACAAAAAAGCAACTACAAAAATTAGAGCTCAGATGTATGTCACAATTTTTTTAAATTGATTTCCAATCGCTATTGAAAAAATAAATTAGATTTGAAAATTAGACATACCGAAAAAATGACGTCTTTTTAACAGCGTGACGCTACTTATCTCTTTCTTTCCGTTCCTCCATAGTTTGCTTACACCATCCAACTGCCGTAAGATTTACGCTATATCTTCTGTAACGTCACTGGCGTAATTTGCAAAAGTTTTCGCGCTTTAAAAAGTCTTGCTTTTTATTTTATTGGGATTCTCGCGAGTTTGTTTGGTAATTTCTGTTACACGTGACGACGTCATTCTCTGCGTCAGAGTTTATTCATTTTGTTCATTAAATCGTCTGTTTTCAAGCAGTGTTGAAATTCGACATAAATTAAGAAATTATAATCCAATACCTTTCATTATGATACCAGATACATGTGTGTTTCTCAAATAAAAATAACAAATATATATACGGTTTTAAACAGAAGTGCATAGCCAATTTTGGCTTGGTCCGCAACTTTTGAAGTTACGTCAGAGCATTCGGAACTCCGCGGTTTATGAATCACGGAGCATTTGGAACAACTCTGTCAATTCTATCCCATATAGATTCTACAGAATTTACCGAAGGGTTACGAAAGAAGTACAGAGCAATGGCGGCTCCCAGTGATCGTCTTAAAAATCTTGCTCAAAAGAGCGCTTTATCCTAAAATATCTTAAAAAATCTCAAGATATCTCAAGAAATCTCGCTCCAAAAAACGCGGCGATGGTTTAGGGGTCACTGCTTAATTGAGACTTTCGAATTTTAAGATTGGTCTGAAATTTTAAAAGAGCTGGATTCTTGTCGCTGATATGCCTTATGAGAAAATCAGAAATTAGAACGTAAATTAATATGTAATAAAGTTGCATGAACAGATTTTACAACTTATGAAAATTATAGGACACAGTTTTCTAAGATCAAGTGTTTTTATTTGTTAATTTAAGTCTCACTGAACGGAAAGTGGCATTCGTAGCATAATTATGTCTTTTATCGGAGCTTAGAAGACATCTTTTCTTTTAGACTCTTAATATACCGGTACATCTTGCACAGGGTCTTTCTGTGTCTGAGTATCTGTCTCGATGCCTTTGCAAGCATGTAACGCATTTATGTCTTACGTTTTAGCTATTATGAAATGAGACAAAATGGCTGCTTGGTCGTCATATTGTCCTACCTACACAATATTGCGTATCATCATTTGACATCAATGCTTTATTTCACTGGCTAAGTGCGAAACCGTTGCAATTGCATATGAGTTCATAGGGACTTACAACGGTTTTGTTCTAAGCCAAATATTTCATTATCACTTTCCATTGTAAATATTGCCATGTCATTTGGAGTTATAATAAAACTAAGCCGGGGGTTTTCCGGCTGTTAATACGCATTGTCTCTTGGCATCCGGGCATTGCAGATAACTTGGTGACGTCATTGGCCATTTCCAGAAACCACGTGACTGGTACCGCAATTTCCAGAGGCATAAATACCAAAATTATAACTTGTAGTCGAGAAAAACGAAGATTTTGTTATTTTTTAATTTTTGATTTTAGGATTGTTTCATCCCAAAGGTAAGCATAAGCAGCTTACTATTTTTATTTCGTTTGTTTTAATTGTTATCAAATAATGAAAGCTTTTTGTATACAAATGAAAAGGGCTTTGGCTATTTTTGTTCACGGTCATTGTGTAGAATTCTGCGGTAGTCATTTTAATTGTATTAGTAATTTGATCAAACCAAGCCAATTAATTTCTAGCTCGGCCGAACTCTATCGACTAGCAAAAAGTAGAAATTAATGTACAGCGTCAATTCCAATGAAAAATATTGGTCTCATTTAGAAATAGAATAAAACAATTAATATATGATTTTAGTGTCGCCAAAATGAATTGAATGAAAAATAAATCGGTCATGAAAATAACGTTGAACTTATCTCATGCTTATGGACTGAGTTGCAAATGAATTAAAATGACGCCACATTAAGGTAAGTTTTAATATTTTCTGGGACAATATATCATTTCGTCGTTGTAAATGCAAAACCTCGAATGTCGATTCTGGCGATTTTCAAAGTACAAACTTGTGTGTCCAGTTTAGACAATTCTCGCAGGTTTTGAGATATTTTTACTGATGAGTGTTAATGACACATTATTTGTGAACAATATGTCAAAATTTCAAGTAAAACGTTTCAGTTTGGGAAAAGTTATTACACTCCCCCCCCCCCCCCCTTTAAAGTTTTCCAAAAAGGAGATACGAGGTTTTGCATTTACAACGACGATTTTTAAATGATTTGAAACGGAGAAGGCGGAAATACGTTAGCGATTTGCTTCAGCAAAACCAGGCGCCAACGATTTTCTTTTTTTAAGGGCTGATAAATAAAGGTTACTGGCGATAAAATAAGAAATTATTTTGTCGTCAATAAGTTTTTCAACAGCAGATTGTTAGCCCATTACCACACATTGACTCTTTTTGACTCCCTACAAAATAATGGCTTTGGAAAACATTGTGGAAAATGAAGAAATTGCTTGCAACAAGCAATTTCTTCATTTACCACAATATTTTCTACAATAAAAGAATAAAAAAGTTATATTTCATTCACTTCAAAATTTCGTCAATGTTTTCTACACAAAAAGACCAAAAAATATGAAATTTCATTCAGTTTGAATTGTCGTCTGCAACATCTTTGAAATTGGAACAGTATGACATCCAGCAAAGTCTTGGCGTTTTGGCGCCCTCTCTGCTTTAAACTTAATTCTAATTGATCACGTACTAAGATAATTCTTTACGAATTTTTTGGAAGTGTTTGTCACGTGATTGCCGATTCTCTGGATCCCGTCTTACTATTTTGTATGCGTAGTTGTATAGAAAAGTATACTCTCCAAAGCTAAGGTCTATTGATTAACCATGAAATATGACCTCTGCCGTTTTTGAATCACCATCAGCCTATTTGGTCGTCATAATCTAATTATAGCACATTATTTGAATTATCGAATCAAAATCATTCAGTTTTATCTTGCATGATCATTACGTATACATTACGTCGCTTCTATTTTTGGATGAAGCCGGTAACATTTGAATTATCGAATCAAAATCATTCAGTTTTATCTTGTTTGATTACGTATACATTACGTCTTTTCTATTTTTGGCTGAAGCCGGTAATTTGAAGCGTCAGCCAATGAAAGTTTGTATCAGATTTTAAATTGTTTTGTTATGTAAAGCCAACGATTGGGTACCGAAATCCCGCCAAGGCCCCGAGATTAGACATGAAATGACCCCGCGAGAACAGAGCATCATTCTGTCATAATGGAATGAAGAGAGAATGTGCTCTGTTCTTAAGAGAGTAAGAAAAGTAAGACGAGATGCAGATAACCGACATTATTAAAACTTATAGAGCTTACTTGTAGAAGAAAATTTGAACGTGTTTTTTTCCGCGATAACACAGCGCAATCACGTTTTACTTCTTATATAGGCTACTGTTATTTAATGTAGAATACCCGTAATGTGGCCATTTTGAGATTCATAAAACATCGGATTTTTCCGAGCGGCGTCGTTACGTATCCGAACCTATTCGGGTTCGGTCGTAAACATTCGGCGGTGGAAAGTTCCACCGCCGAATGTTTTCGACGTTGCCCGAATAATTCCGACGTCGCGCGAATATCATTAGGGATATTCTACCTTTAGTTAGTAATTCCATTTTCGTCGCCTGTTTTGCAGTTTATCTATATGACCTTCTTAAGCGCATGTTTTAAGCCTTTCACAAACAAAACTTTGTTCTGAGTTTAAGTTTCTGACATACTTGAAGCATAAAATTCTCTATGTTTATCGCTCGATATTGGTAGACGACTCACCAAGAAAGCCATATAACGTTATTTTAAGACCCCCAAGCACAACAGCCTCCGAAATTCGTCCTTGGAGTCTTAAAACGCCGCTCAAACGTTTAGTATTTGTTATTTTTAGTAACATACTCTCAATCCAAAAGCGTTTTGGTAACAATACTCTCGAACCCAAAGCGTTTTAATGTTGAATGCACGTGCTCGTTATCGCGTTATTTTGAATGCACGTGCGTCGTCATTGTTTTCTCCACATATTTGGGGAGCCTCGTGTTGATAATGTCGAGTTGTGACTATTTTTAGTAATAATTTCCATGTATACAATGTTGATTTCCCATCAACCCATCGTCTTTGCCTCCGGAATTGTGTTCTGTGGGTACAGACTAAAACATAAGTGAAAGGACCTTATTCTAAAGAAAAACGACTTCTTGCCGACACCATCAAGGTAAGAAACGATTCTATGCAATATAACCCACCATCCAATTTTGAAATCGAAAATCGGTATAGTTTTTCATGTCCCACAATCGCCGGGTTCTTTCAAAGCTCGATGTGAAAGAAATAGTTTTGAACGAATGCGTTCGACACAGGTTACCTTTGTTGGCGGACTTTTGCGCTATGCAGCTACGTCGGAAGTACCCGTATATCACGAGGCAACAGTATATCTCTGCTTTTCAACAACTGCAGTTTGTATTAACCCTTTCCCAAACAAGACCTGGTTTTGACGTCCCTAATAGAAAAGGCTTGGGAAAACATTGAAACAAAAGAAGAAACTGCTGATAACCAGCAGTTTCTCCTTTTGTCTCAATATTTTCTATGCCATATTTTACACTGATTTCGTCCTTAAGGTCTACGAATTGAGAATGAAATGCAGAGCCAGAGGCGAAATTTGAAAAAGTGCCAGTTATCCTAAACTGTGTTACATTTTCATTCCAAATGCAAACATAAGCATTTTGTATGGTTTAGAATATTGAATTAATGCATACTTATGGAAATATTTGACAAAAATGTACAAAATTACCTCCCTTGCATATGAATATAGAGTAAAATGATATTTGTAAATTATTTTCTTCTTGAAGCATAATCTTGAAATCCGGCACGGTGATTCAACTTATGTGAAGTGTATTTAAAAGTGCGTGTAATTTGATGCATTTCGTATGGCTAGAAAGTGGTGTTTTTATTCTAAGTCCGTAAACCTTAATAACTTACATTTTGTCATTTAATGCAGGTTTTGAAGTGGGTTGTCCTAAAAATTTGCTGTTTGGAAAAGGGTTAAGCTGTAGTTACGATTTTTTGTTGAAAAGCGACGATACTCTTGACTCTTTTGGCGTATGTTCCCTCGTGTACCACCTGTGCTGCAATATTCTTTCAGAAAAAAAAAACATTTATAAGCGAAAACATTGCGCTGAAAATCAAATGATTTTGGTTGGCGTGTGACACTTTGAAAGGTACACAGTCGCATTTCCGTCATACATGTTTTTTAATTCAATACACTAGTCTTTATTTCATTCCTAGTATTTTGCACTAAACTACGAGTATAATCAGCAAGCTGTAACTAACAAAAATATCAAATTCAAACAAGAACATGTCTTTTGTGATTCATATTTTCTATTATACAATGCACCATTATTGGTGGTGTCTGAACGGACCCCAATTGGTAGGATTTGTATTCATAATATGTTGGTGGGATGAAGGTTAAACACTTAGCGTATATTCCGTTTTTATTCACCTTTCAGGGTGTGGCTAAGCAAAGAGGTTATTCGACGAGTTTACTTCTCGATATCTTGGTTGATATAAGAGAAAAACGTGCGGCACGAGCATGAGCACATTTCGAAATTGAAACAATGTGCGATTGTAAAATGTGTTGTTATAAAACCTCGTAACAATAGCCTGATTCACGCTATAGTTATAATGTTTTGCAATAATACCGATGATTTACCGCTAATGGAGAAGGCTGTTTCTCCTCAAGCTTAAATGTAATGAACCGTTTTTAGGCTCCGCCCTGTCTCCCGAATAAAAACAGAATATAGAATACTTGTATTGTTGCCATTTTGAGATTCAAAATACATCGGATTCAATCGGGCTAGGTTGTTCCATATCCGAACCTATTCGGGCGCGGTCGTAAATATTCGGCGGTGGAACGTTCCACTGCCGAATGTTCACGACGTCGCCCGAATAATTCCGACCTCGCGCGAATCTCATTAGGGGTGGACTACCTTAACAGCAAGCTGATCTGGATCAATGGTTGTTTCAATGCCAGCAAGTTTCCATATTCTAGATCCGGTCCCTATATGACACCTGTATTGACCGAATAAGACCAGTCATTCTTTAGCATTAGGATTATTAGGAAATGAATCTGTATTAATTTTATCATGAATCAATCGTCATTATTTTGTTAATACACTTGTTTATAAAATAGTTATTGAACAGCTCACTGACCCAGTTTGTTCTATTATCACCAAACATAAAGGGTATTAAATCATGATCATTCCCAATATTGCATTACATAAATTATAAAAATGCTGATTCATATTACTTTTTACATGTACATGGCAGAAAAGTCGTATTGGATTGCCCTTTATGAGAACTTTTCCCACCCAGAAAACCAAGAGAACCATTGGGGAACAACAACCGAAAATAGTACGACTCTGCCGTTTTCAATTGAGATTACAGAGCATGTCACACTTACTTAAGAAATTACTGAACATATATGGGGTTTTGATTCTCGCACGAAATTTAGCCTAATGCTGAAACTTGTAGAGTACTCGTATTTGAAGGTGTATGTAATGGAAACTATTTTTAAAAGTCCTCGATAAGTCCATTTGCACATTAGGCTACATAGAAGACAAATTTGTGCATGCCGTATATGAGATCGACCTCGATCCAGCAGACAGGCCATGTAGGAGGGATGTTCATAGAGATGTGAAAAAAAGAAAAGATATCAATAGCTTAAGGTATTCGCACTCTAATGAACGTCAAAAATCATCGGCAAATGTCGACATATGTCGACAATTTCCGTATTTTCTTTCAAATATTTTTTACAAAGGGAATTATTTGTGATCGTATAATTAAATCCATTTGTTCCAATATTTTAGAGTTTTAAAGATAAAATGTTGAAAAAATAACCTCTTACTACATTTATCTTGAGACAAAAGTTAAAGTTAAGGATTTGTTTCGATGACGTCATAGCGTCGCCGCCGAAAATACGACGTTCTGTACAGTTGACGTCGACCCATGTATAGCTTGTTGTCATACAACTAATACTAAATTGTAGGGAAATCCGTTTATAGATTTGTGAATGGGTGATTTATAATGAATTATAAATCAATTTTCAGTTTAACCTCTTCACAAAATCATGTCCGAAAGGATAGATACTGAAAGCAAAATAAAATTTAACATGTTCTTTGTGCATGTCAAAATACGCACAAGGCATGTTTTCATGGCGATTTCTTTAATTTTGGACGGCGAAACTTCCCTATTCTTATGTATTTACTTCCAATACCTGTGTATATATCTTTCAAGTTCTGATTAGAAAGGCCCTACTAATACATAATGTAGAATGGCATTGTAAAAGTGATAAGCCAACAAATTTCAAACAATTTTTCAAGAGAATTTTGTTACTATGCATTCCGACTTTTGCATTTTTTTCCAATATTATTGTTGACATAATATGTCAGGGGTAATTTTTTATAGCAGTACATTTAATGAGCTCTTGTTTGGTGCATAAATTATAGATATTTCTAAAATGTCACTTTTTATTCAGTTTTGAGTATTTGTTACTCAGTGCACGAAATGCCCATTTAACATATCGGTGGGATAAATCTTATATTTGTCATAAAATTGTGAAATTGCGGTAAAATTGCCTTATTTTTTCAGAAAAGGTGTATCTTTGTATGTAGGTTGAAAAAATAAAGTGATTAATCCCGTAGAATTTTATGCTCATTAGTGTGTGAATACCTTAAGTCAACGGATTATTATTTGGACATGAGACTCACAATGCTAAATCATCAGCATTAAAAAAATCGCACTTTCTTGAAATATCGATTAATTCAGCAGATTTTCCTACTGTTGATGCTACTAATGCTTAGATAGCTCTTATGTTTATTTGTATCTATCTTTCTCTTAACTCTTCCCCAAACGGCAAAATTTTAGGGTGATCCACTTCAAAAACTGCCACAAGTTACCAAATGAAAGTTAGAAAAGGTAGAATTTGTGTAAAATATGCCATAGAAAATATTGAGGCATAAGGAGAAACTGCTGGTTATCAGCAGTTTCTTCTTTTGTTTCAATGTTTTCCCAAGCCATTTCTTCTTGGGACGTCAAAACCAGGTCTTGTTTGGGAAAGGATTAATATAGTTTTTATCTATCTTTTTATTTTTTATTTTTTTAATTTTTTTAGAATGATTATGCAAATCTACTGCTTCCAAAGCATTGTTTCAGCACATATAATATTATGAGTTTTGGTAAAGAGACAATTTTTCTAAGACTACACCGGAAGTACCTGTCAGCCTGGCAGCTTAACCCAGATTAACTAGAAAATGTTGTAGATTACCGGAGATCTAACACCGGAAGTGATTTCAGAACGAGGTGCAAGCTCGCGACATTCTTGGGGGCGAAATAGTTCCTTATGGAATTTTGTTCCTTTTTATGTGTTCGTATTTGGTAACGTCACAGTTTAATGCAATGCGTTTAAGATATCATCCAAATCTGGATTTGGTTAATATTGTTCATAATGCGTTCATGACTATACATGAAAAATCTATATCTGTAAAATTATTTGCGTGTACTCCCAGGCATAGTCCTATAACGAGTTGCTCTGATTTCAGTTATCTCAACGATGACTTAAATAGTTAAGGCAAAAGACGAAAACGTTGTTAAACAATATTTTCTATGCTTAATTGTACACATGGTCCATCTTTATCTGTATCCATCGTATCGTCTGCAGTAGCTTTCAAATCAGGAGAGTCTGTGTTTCGTCGTATAGGAAATGGTTATCCTATCGATATTTTGATAGCCAGCAATGAAACGTTAACGCTTTAGACGTAATTAACGTATACCATCATAATTTCACAACTTACGTCAACAAAATATGGCACAGTTCAACAGGGTAAATATATTTATGATGTGATGTACTTCTGAAAAAAAAAAAGGATCAAAAAGAAGCAAATTATAGAATAAAAACATACTATACAGATCGTGATTCGTGAGAATGAAGCAGCATAAGACAATATCATAAATGGACGTCGCCATGTTATTACAACTTTTTAGAGACGTAATAAACCTTTCCGACTGGATAAAATATTTGGAGTTACAACTCCATCTAAACTGACAGCAAATGTTGACTACAGAATTAGTATTTTTGTGTTTGGAATTAGAGTAGTAATGGAGGCTATTAAAGGACACCATAGAAAGCTTTACTACTTATTATCACGCTTTACTCATACTTTACTCATTATTTTACTTTGAAAATAGTAACATATTTTGCTATAGAAGTAATGCAATGTTCCTTTAGGTTTATGCTATTTGAAACATACCAAGTAAAGCACTTTATAATTATTAAAACTTTGAAAATAAAAAAGCATCTGCCTTTGTTGTTGCAATCAGTACACTCTAATAAGGAGCGTAAGTTTTTGTATTACAATTTGAATTTAGGAATAGACTTTTTCAAGTTCTTTATTTGGGAAAACGCAACAAGAGCACGAAATCTAACCATTTATTTGCATGCAATTTTGCATTTTGTGGATGGACATAATTCTGGCTAGCATACAAAAGGATATACCATGTCCAGTAAACCTAGTCATCATTTGATTCTTTTATATGCAATTTAAAGTACTTTTTGTAACTAAATATAAACCTGAAAATGTATTCAGCTGTGATTTATTTAGAGTTATATTGATATATTCTGATTTTTTTCGGGAGAAAGGGCGGAGCCTAGTAAACGGTTATTACATTGAAGATTGAGGAGAAACAGCGTTTTCAATTAGCGGTAAATCGTCGGTGTTATTGCAAATTATTGTAACTGCAGCTTGAATCAAGCTGTATTTACGAGGTTATTTAATAACACGTTTTACAATCGCACAGTCTTTCAATTTCGAAATGTTTTCATGCTCGTGCCGCACGTTTTTCCCTTATGTTAACCAAGGTATCGAGAAGTAAACTCGTCGAATAACCTTTTGGCTTAGTCACACCCTTTCAGGTGAATAAAAACGCAATATATATAGCTAATATTGGTGAATTAAACCACTAAACAACTGTTATGTTTTCATTGATTGAAAAACACTATAGGAGTCTTTTATTGGGACGGAAAAGTTTGATTAAAATATCTGATATTTAAGTCATGTCACGAAAAAATTGACTTGTATGGCACTCTTTCATTTCGACGTATGCAAAACAGAGAAAGTCTTCCATTGTCTGCGTTTGTTGTTATCCAATTAAACTGTAAAATTGTTAATTCATTCATCTTTTTCAAATGACGATGGATTTGGAATTTTACTGGATCGTGTGATTATGTGATGTTTCAACAAGACCTTTAAAATTGGCTAATTAATGCAATGGTATTATTCGTGCTGGCCGTAAAAGACGTCCCCTAATGGCGATGTTTCGTATTTGTCAAATTTTATTGGCGCTTGATTCCACTTGTTTTCTGATTTTGTTTTTTTTTTATCCAAGGTAAAATACCCCGTAATGTGGCCATTTTGAGATTCCCAAGACATCTGATTTTTTTCGAATGGCGTCGTTACGTAACTGAACTTATTCGGGCGCGGTCGTAAACATTCGTCGGTGGAGAGTTCCATCGCCGAATATTTCATACGTCGCCCGAATAATTACGACATTGAGCGAATTATTAGGGGTATACTACCTTAATATATATTGCTTCCATGTCTTCAAATTATATGTGGCCTAAGTCAAAAACCGAGAAAGGACCCTTTAGGTTAACGGGTCACCTATAGTGGTTATCTATTTGTTTATAATACCTGTCAATAAAACTCATTGTTTACGATAATGAAACGTCAAAATGACAAGCAAATTACAAAAGGAAACCAGGTACCGGAAGGAGTTAAGCACGAGGGGGTACCAACTGATGAACTCCACACCGGAAGTGTTGCTATGGCAATTGTGTTGTATGGAAGCACCGGAAGCTCTTAATGCACCCCAATAATTCGACCTAAGAACACAATGAAAATCTAATGAAAACAAGCAACATATTGCCGTTGAAACGTGGGTTTTTTTTTTTTGATAATCAGGATAAGATTTATAATTAATTCATATTTATCCGTTTCAATCAAATTGAAATACCCGTACACAATTTCGTGTACATGCAAATATGCATTAATTGCAAGTTAATGCCACGCTTTAAAAAAAAATCCATTGTCTAGTAATTAGCTGAACACTAAATTCGATACTTTAGCAAATGCTTGACATACAATAAACCGATGAGGGGTCTGGAAAAAGAGTCATTGTGACCGTTGAGAACAGCATGGATTCAGATTAGTTTGCACACGCACCGTCTTATTAAGACCATTGTTTTTCTATATCATCTTCGTTAGCGATTGTAGCGGCCGCAAGAGAGCGCTGAACCCTGACCAGACTGCCCTTTGGCACCATCCTCGGCAACCCAGCGGTCGTAGCTACGCTACATGTAGCGTAGCTATGACCGCTGGGTTTCCGAGGATGCTTTGGTACAGAATGGTATGAAAGTAACACCAACTGCTATAAAGGCCCTTTTTCTAGATCATGGTGCAATCTTTGAATTATTTTCAGAATATGCAGCCGAGTCTCATCCCGATCGCCGTATCGATCCTGACCTGTTATATATTCCGATCCCAATTTTTATCGATAGATGATCTAGCCAACCTTGAGAAAAGAAAATACGACAGATCCAGATCTGCGTGCACACATGCACAGACTGATCAATACCCTTATTGTTGTTTACAAATTCTGTATATCTTATTTATTGCTGCTTTTCAACAAAAAAAAACTTCGTATCTTCAGTAGATACGAGGTTTTTGTTGAAAAGCGACGTTTTTATTTTCAGAATATGCAGACGAGTCTAATCCCGATCGCCGTGACGATCCTGACCTGTTATATAGTCCAATCCCAGTCGTTATCAATAGATGATCTAGCAAGCCTTGAGAACAGAAAATACGACAGAGACGCTAACGAAGGATCAGAAAACCCCACAGGTATTTTGTCAAGATTTTAGGCCTATATTACCTAATGTACAACCAAATTCGCATGGTATATTACCCTTTATTAGACAAGTAAGCGGTTGAAATGCAGAGCTCTCGAATTAAACGATGATGACTTAGGCCACATAAGAAATCTGTTAAGGTAGAATGCCCATAATGAGGCCATTTTGAGATTCAAACGACATCGGAAATTAACGAGTGACGTCGTACACTATCAGTGGTATACGATCTATACAGATAGGCTAGGCCTGTAAATGTTGGCTTGGTTTTAAGGTAGTCCACCACTAATGAAATTCGTGCAACGTTGGAATTATTCGGGCGACGTCGAAAACATTCGGCGGTGGAAAGTTCCACCGCCGAATGTTTTCGACGTCGCCCGAATAAGTTCGGATACGTAACGACGACGTTCGAAAAAATCCTATGTTTAATGAATCTCAAAATGGCCACATTACGGGTATTCTACCTTAATTCCCTGTTATGGGTTCGTAGGGTCTACCTGTTCTATGTTATTTTACGGATAAAAGTTGAATATCTGATATTATTGTGTATTTATTTTGTTTATGAAGTGCATATGAAGTGTTTATGAAGCATGCACAATCTTGAAATAAGCGTTTTTTGTCAAAATATTTTTCAGATATCCGAAAGTTGTTGTTAAAAAAGTTGCGTTTTCGAGAGTTACTATCCGACACGCCCTATACTAGAGATAGACTGGGAAATTTAGACTTGGAGGACAGTAAAGAAACCCACAAAGGTAAGGAAAACATGTCGCTTTCCCACAAAAAACCTCGTAACTGCAGCTTGTCTTCAAATGCAGTTACGCGGATTTTGTTGAAAAGCAGCGATGTGGTTGGAATATTATCCAAACAACTTGTTTTCCTTGAAGACAGTAAAGAAACGCATAAAGGTATGGGAAAAAGTGTGGTATAGCTCACCATAAATGACCTATATCGATAAGCTAAAGATGTTTTTCCATGACATTTATTATGAGCTATAAAACTATGTAAAGTCCAATCGCGATATTATGTCACATGTTTACAATTTTACCTATGTTTAAAGAAGGAGGAAAGCCTTCTTAGTTTTTATTAGAATTTTGCATGCTTTGGTTTGAATCTTGCAGGTGTGCGACACCTGCAAGATTCGAACCAACACATACAAAATTATAGTAGATCTAGTTTGGAGTTCGATGTTGTGCTGTTTACATATGCAAATTATGTAAACACGTGCCATAATATCGTGACCGGAAAATACAGTCGCCTGAAATTCCGGAATAAAAATGGCGACTTTTTATATATAAGTCAGAAATAACCATATAATATCTAAATTGTTTTGAATATATTTTCCTATCGTCATATAATTTCCTTAACCCTTCGTGCAATTTCGGCGATATCCGTGGCAATGAATATTGCCGGTAAGTCCGTATTTTTAAAATTTGGATACCTTCGTCAGTTTCCGTTGTCCTGAAAATGGATGCGAAATTGTACGAGGTGTATGGTTGAATGCGTCAAAACTGTTCTTTTCTTATGAAGGTTAACCGAAAAATAAGTTGTCCTTGATGAAAATTGTTTGCCTCGTGGAGAATGTGCATGACAAGGACGTTGAAGAATGCTTTCCCTTGGCTATAAAAAGCAACGATTCCTATTTAGGAAAGGCATGTCTCAGAACGTCTTAATAGGAATCGCAATTGACACTAATCTTCCAAAGGTTCTTTTGGTTCTGGGCTTGATTTATTTCTTTCCCAAACAAGACTGGGGTTTCGGCGTTACTAACAGTAAATGCTTGGGAAAACATTGTTACAAAAGAAGAAAATGCTGATAATCAGCATTTTCTTTTTTTTTTGTCTCAATATTTTTCTGTGATGTATGGTATACAATTCTTATCATAAGCAACAGCCATTTGTCTATCTTTCAGATCTTTGTAATTGGATCTCTCCAAACTTAATATGTTGTTTGGGAAAGGGTATATCTTTAACATGACCTACTCATGTCAATCCTAATATGTTGTTCTGAAGTACAAACCTACATGAAATAGACAGTGTATATCTAATGTTTGAAATCAAGAAACACAATCGTTATTGTTTCTTAGCTACGTCTAAAATATAGATCTGTGCGGTAAGGGTTGACAAGTAGCATTTAACCCATTACAACACAGTGACTCTTTTTGACTCCCTACAAGATAATGGGTTTGGAAAACATCGTGGAAAATGAAGAAATTGCTTATGTCAAGCAAGTTCCTCGTTTCTCACAATGTTTTATTCACAAAAAGACCGACAAATTTAAAATTTCATTCACTTAAAATTGTCGTCTGCAACATCTTTCAGTTTGGACCACCCTAAAATTTTGTCGTTTTGGAAAGGGTTAAAACACTCTGGTTGCGATTAAGACCAGCTTGTCTCAGACAAGAACATACGAATACTCATAATTTATTATAAAATATGATCTGGGATCTGGAAAAGGGGTGCCAATGATATTTTAGACCACCAAAGAACCGGCTCATTTATTTTAAAACAAATCGTGATCTGATCGTGTTTTATATAATATAACTGATCATGATTTCGTAATAGAATTGTTAAAACCACATGTCTATATATTGTACATTTATCGGACGCTAACATGTAATTATCACAAATGCCTTTTCTTTGTCATGAATGAATGAATGTTTATGTGAAATTAATAACATTGTAATAGAACTGATGCTTTTTGATAAACACCAGCCTTTTTGTGGAAATGAATTTATCCTACTTTTCGGACACGTGTTTTGTAATCATTATTTGAAGCAATACATTATTTAGAACAAGAATATCGTCGTATTTCTGATCATATAATGATCTTGTGTATGTGCATGTAGGTGCGACAACGACAACAATAATACCACACACAAAAAACTCAATACATTTTTCGTTTGGAATGGTTTAAATATAGGGATTCCTAATGGTAAATGCATTCCCACATAGTTAAGTTTTCGACGCCAACAAGATATATGTTTCGCATAACTATGGAAACGCATATGGTACACCCTGATAAAATGATAAAGTCGACTTCAGGTAAGTCGACTTGTCGTGATAACAAAAGAAAATTAACTCTACCGATTGTCTACGTAAACTAATCTTTCCGACATAAGTTAGTGCATCATTATTTTAAAATATGTCATGTCGACGTATGCTTTGTCATCTTATCCACATAATTTGTACATCGATCTTCCCTGACTTATCTAGTTTTAGTAGGCATGTTGACAAAAATCCTTTATTTCTTTCCTACATCAATATTTTTGTCAAAAAGAAACAAGTCGTATTCACGTGGTAATCAAGCATCTGGAATATATATTTCCACTACTTGAACATTTAATATCAGCTTTGCGTCATAACCTACGACGACAAACTGGTTGGGGAGGAGAAGATATTTGAAGAAATTGTGGACGGACGACCGGACCGAATTCCGTGACCTAATTTTTGACCCCAGATGACCCAATTTCGAAGTTGTCCGAGATATGACGAAAATAAAGTTTCTGAGCAAAAATGAATACATTAGGGCAAAAATTGTGGCCTCTAAAGTGCACACAAGGTTTTTCTAACATTTGATCCCGTGACCTTATTTTTGACCACAGATGACCCTATTTCGAACCCGTTCGAGATATAATGGAAATAAAATGTGGCCTCTAAAGTGCACACAAGGTTTTTGTAAGATTTGACCCTGTGACCTAGTTTTTTACCCCAGATGACCCAATTTCGAACTTGTCCGAGAAATCATCAAAACAAACTTTCTGACCAAATATTAGTACATTTGGACAAAAAATGTAGACTCTAGAGTGCACACAAGGTTTTTCTAAGATTTGACCCAGTAACCTAGTTTTTGACCCCAGATGACCCATTTTCGAACTTGACTGAGAAATCATCAAAACAAGTTTCTGACCAAATATTAGTACATTTGGAAAAAAAATGTGGCCTCTAGAGTGCACACAAGGTTTTTCTAAAATTTGACCTAGTGACCTAGTTTATGACCCTTGATGACCCAATTTCGAACTTGTCCGAGATATGACGGAAATAAACTTCCTGAGCAAAAATGAGTACATTCGGACAAAAAATGTGGCCTCTAGAGTGCACACAAGGCAGAGTTTGACGGACGGACGATGGACGACGGACGGACGACGCACGACGGACGCCGGACACAGCGGTATCACAATAGCTCACCATGATAAAGTCGACTTCAGGTAAGTCGACTTGTCACTCAATGTCGTCTTAAATTACTATAGATGCCTACATGATACATACAAGACGACTTCACATTGTCGAAAAACCGCCATCAACAACGAATATTGTCATAATATACGTCGACGTGACTTGTTTATATAAATAAGTCGCGATGAAATTGAAGTAAAAATCAATATAAAGACAAAAGTCAACATAATTTGATAAGTCGACATGGGAACTAACACCTAATATGATAATGTCAGTTTTCAATGACATGAATATATTGTCATGATCTGTACTTGTCGTCTAAAACAAAAAATGACAAGGCAGTTAAATCCGACATCTCGACCTATAGCAAGTCATAAAGCCATAAACAACGAGCATAGTCAACATAGCAGTTTTTACAAAATACGTTATTATGTAGTTATGTCGTTTTATTTTAAGACGACAAGTCGAGTTCTGTTATTGAGTAATGATCAGATTAAGACAACAAATCGTGTTCTGTTAATACGTCATGATCAAATTATCATATTATTCTTTAAATTTTATGACAACTTGGTGTGATAATGTCGTCCTATAAGCACACATCTTCGCATCCAATGACATCATCAGGGTGTACCATATACGTTTCCATACATAACATTGCGGAAGATGTTGAAATTTACTATCTTAAAGGAAAACCTTAAAGAATTTAGGAATTTGCTATCTCATAAATCGCTCGACAATTGGTTTAAGAATAATGCGTACTAGGTCATTTCTTTGAGGAAATAGTTAATATATTGAACGAAGCAACCAAAGTATCGATTTTTTAGGGACGAAAAAATCTCCAGAAAATTACTTCCCTTGAATACGCATTTATTTCCCTTGGATTATGCCATAAAATCTAGAATTTCATTCAATTGAAATTGGCGTCTGCTACATCTTTGGATTCGGACCAGTCTAGAATAGTGCCTTCTTGCAACAGGCTACGTTTAGAAATAATACATTTTTTTCCTTTTCAGCTAAGCGACGAAACATGGAGGACATCTTAACGCGCGTACGAGCTCTATTGTCAGACATGAAAGAAAGACAAGTTAAAGAAACGATGTCTCTTCCGAGTCTTAGATTCGGACGATCGGGACTTAGCTATCACGGACCACAGTGAAATGACAGCAACTTCAACAACAATGTGAGGAACGAAAGAAGAAAAAGAAGGATAATATTGATATCAACAGACATTTCCTTGGTTAAACATACCGTAATCATTCTAATAAGCGCTCATTTAACAATCCATTCGCAAATGTCATCTTCAAATTGTCATATTTCAAGCACGGTTCTAGCGAAATTGAACGATTATAATAAACACATACCCAACCCATGTGATTTACGAAAGAAAATAATCTCGATCATGAATAAGGATAATTTTTACAAAGAAAAATAGAGGGAGTTTCAGTCCAAAATTTGTTACAAACAAATATATTTTGTGACGAAATCGCGCTACAATATTTTGCCAAATGACCTTTTTAATGTAGATTCTTGACTGTCAAAATCGAAATATCTGTAATAATCGCCATACATTGACTTTTACTTTTCCGTTGACCATGTTTGTAATAAACGCCCGAGCACTAATTAGAATAATTACGGTAATAATGTTCTTTTCGCGGTTTAACGTTATCACTCAAAAAAATTCGTTGGAAAAATATCGACTCTCCCATATACAGTCGAAACTCGTTGTGTTTAACCCTTTCCCAAACAAGACCTGGTCCCTAATAGAAAATGCTTGGGAAAACATTGAAACAAAAGAAGAAACTGCTGATAACCAGCAGTTTCTCCTTTTGTCTCAATATTTTCTGTGCCATATTTACACAAATCTCTATTTTGTAACTTCCATTTTATCATTTGTGGCAGATTTTGAAGTGGATCGCCATTAAAATTTGTAGTTTGGGAAAGGGTTAAGTCGTAGGGAACGCCATTTTACCTCGCGAAATGCAGAGTTTGACATAATAATATAAATGTAGTAAGACAAAGAACGAAAATGCTCGAAACGAGCAATTTCTTTCCGTTTCCTACTATATTTCAATGGCTACATTTGATTCAAAATCGGTGTGTTTAACTCATTCGATATCCATGTTCATTAACCCGTTCCCAAACATTGACGATTTTCGACGCCCTTCGAGATAAAGGCTTTAGAAAACATTGTGGGAAAATGAAGAAATTGCTTGTGACTAGCAATTTCTTCATTTTCCGCAATGTTTACTACCCCAACATACCAAAAAAATTAAATTAATTTCTCATGAAATTATCGTCTGCATCATCTTCGAATTTGGAACAGTCTAAAATTCTACTAAATCATGTCGACATAACGAGTGTCAACTATAATTATGCTATGACCTTTACTAACTTTTCTTGTAACATTTTTAGTCCATCGTTTTTGTTTTAAAAAATGAATTGATATTCTGCCTTAAATTAAAGTCATACTTTTGTTTTGTTTTCCAATGGTAATTTAAGTTAATGATACAAAAACTAATTTAAAAACATTAAAATTTGTTTTAAAAGTTATACAGTTTGTCAATTTTATTCGCCTTCTGGGTTGTGCAAAACGAATAGATATTTATCCATTCCCATACAAAGCCTGGTTTTGATTAGGTTATGACGTCCCTAGAAATGATTTGGAAAACAATGAGAGAAAAGAAGAAATTGCTGAGTATCACCAATTTCCCCTTTTCTTTTAATAATCTCTGTGCTATTAATTGACATTAATTACTTTGTCACCTAAAGCGGGTATCAAGTTGGTACAGTCCGGTAGGCCCTATTTTGCCATTTTGGAGAGGGTTGAACATTGTTCTATCACGAGGCTTAAAAATATGCACAGTCTCATAATAACGTAAAATATATCTAAGGGATCAATAGGGAACGATTTTATATAGTTAATCGTGACGAAATTGTGGACAAACAAAAGCATTTCTGAGATGTTGTTAAAGAATCTCGTAACTTAGGCTTGATTCAAGCCGTAGCTACGAGGTTATATAACAACACCGACGATTAATCAATACATCACGGCAAAACCTGTCTATTTTTAGCTCAAAATTCATTGATATCCTATCAAGTACACAATAGCGTAAACAATCTCTACACAATCACTGTGTATAATCACGTGATGCAGAATTTCCGATAATCTTCAATATCTTTTTAATACTTGACCAATTTGAATTCGGTTTGAAGCAGAGAATGTGGAAAATGCCAGAAATAAGCTTGATGTGTTGGATTAAAAAATCAACTGATATAAAAGTTATTGAAGATAACTTAAATTTTGGTTTATCTTCAATAACTTTATCGGTTAAATTTTTTAAATATCAACAACGTCCATCTAATGTGTGACGTCTGTCCACTTTCTCTGCTTCAAACCGAATTCAAATCGGTCCAGTATTTACAAAATTATTGAAGATTTTCTGGAAATATTGTATCACGTGATTATACACCGTGATAATCATGGTCTTTATCGTTTGGCGGGAATCAGTAGATAGCAGGACTGTTATCGGAGAAAAAGTAGTATATTCAGATTTCAATCTGATATCGACCCGACATCGGTCATTTATCGTTCTCATAAGATTCCTTTCAGCGCTACATGCTACAATTTAATGATATTTGCATTATGCATTGATGCTGGCCTATTCCAAATGTTATCCTGAAAGGAAGATTCCTTAATAATATAAAAAGGTCAACAATGTTTATTATTTCTTAGTGTTCGACCTACTTTTTAGACCAATGAAATTGTCATATATTTTAAAATTTCGCCACTATAATTTGCATAATCGAGACGACCGGTTAGTTTATGTGACACATATACATAGTCACGCCCCCGTCTCCTATGAACCCATAGCGAACACTATGCCAGATAGAGTCTATGTTGTAGGCCTAGATTCTACGCGATATAAACATTCAATGCGATGCGCGCATTTCCGTAGAATCTACGATACAGCCTTTATCTAAAACATAATATATCTCACGTACTAGATAACTCTGAAGTTTACAAATCAAATACTTACAAAACTGCGTAGGAATCTATGGAAAACAACAGTAAGGTCATGCGAGTGAACATGCCATTGTTAACCCTTTCCCAGACAAGACCTGGTTTTATCGTCCGTAATGGCATATAATTGGAAAAATATCAAGGCGAAAGAAAAAATTGCTGATTAACAAGATTTTTTTTCCTTGTGCCTCAATATTTTCTTTGCTATATTTTGCAATAACTTCTATCTTATAAATATTCATTTTGTTTTCAGAAGCACATTACACATTGGAATCGTTTATATGCCGTTTGACAAAGTGTTAGATATTCGCAAAAGTCTTTTAGACTAAATGCCCATCACCAGACAAAAATGGGCTTAACGTTTTTCATAAATACTCCCTTATTTTACCATAGCAAAATATTTCTTCGTCCATCATATTTTCTTTCATGTTGCAAAGCTTTCCAATGGGGTCGATTTTGTCAAGTAAAACAGTGACATAGTTTCGGACAAATACAATTATAAACGTCTATCTACATGGGTACAAACTATCAACCGATCTATTCTGAGCATAATTTACTAACAAAATATTAAGAATGACATACAATCATTTTCTGTCTTCAAAATCTTTACGTTTTTAAAGGGCCTGGACAGCCACAACCCCTCGTCCACGTCACGTCCACACCATGTCCAAAATGCTGCACGGATGACCTTTTCGGACGTGCTATGGCAGTGGTTAGGTCATGAATCAATGTAGTCTATGTGCCTGACCGGAGCCGCGTTATTTAGAGCGAGATTTCTTGATATGTTTTAGGATAAAGCGCTCTTTTGAGCAAGGTTTTCAAGACGATCACTGGGAGCCGCCATTGCTCTATACTTCTTTCGGAACCCCTCGGTAAAATCTGTAGAATCTATATGGGATAGAATTGACCGAGTTGTTCCGAATGCTCCATGATTCATAAACCGCGGAGTTCCGAATGCTCCATACTTCATACAAATGACGTCACGAGGACGTCATTTGTATGAAGTATGGAACATTCGGAACACCTCACTTAAAATCTCGGTCTCAAAAACGCTGTATCAAAAACATCTTCAGAAATCTCAAAAAATCTCGCTCTAAAGAACGCACCTCGGGTGTTCAGACCAGCATTTTAAAAAAATGATGCTGCTGTAATACGAAATCTTCTTAATGTTTTCCGTTCATCAAAAGGTACCAAAACGCTTCGTGAAACTTCGATCGTCATCCCATGGCAGCGGAAATTTAAGAGGGATATAACGGAAGTTGACGAGTATCCCTTTAAGGGTATCCCTTTCAGTTTTTGTTGCCACGGGTGACGCCAGGAAATTGACGAGGGAATACCACGAAGTGTTTGGTATCTAATGATAGATGGATACCGTAACTAGTATTTTGGTTGCTGGAGAGATTCTATCACATATACTCGTAAACGCCAATATCAAATCGTTCATAACCCTTTCGGAAATGCATAGATTTTTTAACCGGTTCGACTTCAAAGTTAGTACTAAATGAATTTACTAAGGTGTGAAATGTGCGTGCTGTAGCTTAGGAAAATAGACAAAAATAATGATAATCGGCATTTTCTTCGTAGGATATAAGACCTTTTGGCACCGGATTCTTGAGTCTACAGTGTTTCATTGTGTACTCTTAAAAGTCGTCTAACTATATCGTACCGGAAACTGGCCATTGAGACGTTATTTAGCTTTAAAATGTGTGACATGTTGTTTGAATGACTTCGTAGAGAGAGAATTACTCTGCTTTTCACCGAAAACCTCGCAACTGCAGCTTAAACAAGCTGCAGTAAACGAGGTGTTCGATGAAAAGCGGCCATTAGTCGGTCAGTAATTACTGGTGTTTCCATTGAAGTTTTGAGTCACTTTTAAAAGCCACTCACTATCTTTGAAAAATAAATTACTTCAATCCTGAATTTTGTCGTCTTGAATTTGTTTGAACATTGAAAGAGCCTCATTCAACGACATATCGAGGCATTATCCCGAGATACTCGTAAGTCTATAAATTTGCTTGCCCGGAAAAGAGGAAATCATCGTTGTAAATGCAACGTATCTCGTTTTTGGAAAAATTTAAAGGGGATGGAAAAAGTGTTATAAATTTTCCCAAACTGAAATGTTTTACTTGTTTAGACGTATTGTTCACAAATAATGTGTCATTAATACTGATCAGTAAAAATATCTCAAAACATGCAAGACTTGTCTTAACTGGGCACACAAGTTTGTACTTTGAAAATCGCAAGAATCGACATACGAGGTTTTGCATTTACATCGACGAAATGCGCAATAACCGAATTGTATGTTTGGGTGTTACATTGCAACGATGATGCAAGTATGGTACCACGGTACTTGGATAGAACAGCGCTTACGTCCACCATAGACGGAGAAAGGTGGCAAACTAGATAAAGATTATGACATTTGTGACCCGTCACGCTAAAAGGGACCTTATCGGATGTGTGAAAAATATCGACCCTAGTCTGTCTGCGCAGTCCGCGCAGCCAGACTAGGGCCGACACTTTTTACTTGTTTGAAATTTTCAGAATCTGTAATGTTTTCCCTATCTTATTATATGTTCATTTTTTGCATACAGTATCTGGTTGACCTGTGCTGAGTCTGACAAGATTGGCAAAATTTGGATATTTGTAGTTCGGATAAAGTCCCTTTTAGCACGACGGGTAACATTTCCTCGGTATAATGAAAAAAATAAAGAATGTGTGCTAACAGAAACAAAAGTTTGTTACTAAATGTCAGACTCGTAGATAACACGTGATAGTAACGTATGATTCAAGCTCCGTAACATCGCGCGAGATTTGGAGGTCACGTGAGGTCACGTGGTCTAAATGTACTCAGTTGTACAACAGTTTTAAACTACTTCAAATGTCAAAGAACTAGATCTAACTAGTGTTGTGTTGATTAGATTATTTGATGGAATTAACAAATAATTAGAAATTAATATTTGTATGATAAATTGTTGGTTTAAGAATTATATTTATTATTTCTATCAATTTGACAATAGGTATTGAGGAGATATCAATTCTCTGTTTTACAAGTAAAGAAAGAGAATACACAAGAAAAGAAACATTAAAAGGCGTCTTGAAAGATGTCATGACATCGGATATGCAAAACTTTTTGTTTATCATTGGTTAATCATTTACAGTATACATATCAAATACAACGCGTAAGCTGAACCATTTCGAGCTTAGAACTGAATAAAACAATACCAACAAAATGAATCTTAAAATATCCAATGTGTTTGTGATCGTTTTATTAATCCTGGTGTTTGAATGCCGCTCGACTTTTGGAGCAAAGAGAAAGAGGATGCCGAAGACGTGCTACTGGCTGAACAAAGTACCCGTCCACCAGAGATTCAACCTGAACAGGGTAAGTTGGTAAACATTGTTGACGTTCATATTTCGAATTAGGCCTACTTCTGATTTAAAATAAAAAATCTTACGAGAAACACTATCTCAAATAGACAAATATAAATCTGATCTGTTGTTGACATCAATTTGATTAGTTTTAGCTGAAAAGTCTATATTTCTCGTAAACGGCGCAATACTTTGGCTTGGAGTTTTCAGAATTTTAATGAGAAAATGTGCTCTTTGAGATGAAAATAAAAGTAAAATTTATGAAAAAATATCTGTGAAATGTCACTTTAAAGAAACAACTTTAAGGAATTAATAAATTATTTTCAACCAATGAATTTTGTCACTTATCAACTAACCCTTTATACGGCCCGATACAAGCTAAACTTCTTTCAAAATACATTTTTTAATATGTAATAGGTAAAGTTTATCTTTATCATGTATAATTTTGAACTTTTCGTGAACCTATGGGTGACATGGGGACAAGCAGACAGACAGATAAACAGACAAATATGTAAATACTACTGTGAATGACCGATTGCATGAAAGTTTATCATAATATTCGACCTTCAAAAACACCATGTACAATGTATAATCTTCAAAATGATTTGATGCCCGTACCATGATATAGCCTTTTCTCAACTACATCTTTGAAAACTCGTGTTACAGTTTTTTATAAAAAGCCTTTACATATGCGAACAAAAAATTTGATTTTAAAAGCACCTTAACATTAACACGTTTGAAAACAAAGGTCAACCGAATGAGCACGATTCAGATGGAGAGGTCCAAAAATTGGCAATAGGCTTAACCCAAAAGGCAAAATTTTGGACTGTTCAATTCAAAGATGATGCAAACGACAATTTCAAGTGAATATTATCTTTTATCTTTTGGTTATGTTGTATAGAAAACATTGTCGGAAATGAAGAAATTGCTTGTCACAAGCAATTTCTTCATTTTCCACAATGTTTTCCAAAGCCATTATCTTATAGAGAGTCAAAAAGAGTCGTTGTGTAAAGAAAATAAAAAAAAAACTGTAATGAATATTTAGCGCCCTTTCACAGTAGCTCTTTAAATGTCGTGTTAATCGGTGTTATATAATTGAACCCTCCCGCATGCTTATTCAAAAAATGGTGACATACTAAGATATTATGCTGTTACTTTTATAAAGAAAAAAGTGTAAGAATTATAATGTTTATTTGGGCAGAGGATTTATTATAAAATAAACACAATTGTATTAATAAAAATTTAGAATGTTAACCAACTTTGGTGACTTGCTCATACATGCAGATAGATCTGTACGCATTACCATTGTTATTAGCTTACTGAAAACCAAAAACGCTTGCACGACATTCGTTGAATATAAATATATTACCATTATCATTTTAATTAACACACAGAACTACACGCTTTATTTGAACATACCTTTAGCCAAAAAGATCGAAATAAAAAGATCACTAAAACGTAAAGTATTATTTGTTAAGAATTATGAATTACAACAAAGAAAAATGATATCAATAGCCAGTCAAAAAGCATGATATCACAGACTATTCACATGAGGTCAGTAGCACTTGGTTCAATGACCTTTCCCTATGATGTTCCGGTAACACCACAGACTATGTATTATATAGAGGCTGTATAGTAGATTCTACGCGATATAAACGTTCAAAAGGCGCAGCCTTTGAACGTTTATGTCGCGCAGAATCTACTATACAGACTCTATCTGACTTAGTGTTCGTCAACCAATGAAAACATACGCTCTTCAAACCACGCCTCAGACCGGAGCTACTATCAAGCGGGTCTTACTAAAATTACATCATTTTCCCAAAAATTACATCATTTTCCCAAAAAAATTACATCATTTTTCATAACTGCACATGAAACGGGAGCGTGGCTATGTATATCCGGGACATAAACTGACCGGCAGTGCGTTTATGTGAAATACAGCTCCGAAATTTTCAAATATACTGCAATTTCATTGGTCCAAAAACTAGGACGAACGCTTCTTCTTTTGACACATTTTTAATTTTCATTCTAATTGATTAATTTTAGACAAGTCCTATTTCAAATGTGCGGCAACTAACATTATGAATAAGACAAAAATGTTATCGGAAAACTTTAAGAGAAAAGATAAAATTGTTGATGATCAGGAGTTTCTCCTTTTCATCGATATTTTCTATGCTTGATCTATAACCCTATCATTTCCTTTTTATGCATCAAATATCTTGTCATCTGTAACAGCTATCAACATTCAATTGAATGATTCTAACGTTATCAGTGGAGTTGTGATATTCGGCTATTTTGTGAAAACATTATAAGAAAAGACGCGTATTTTAAAACCGCATAATAATTCTTATCCATCGAAGTTTTCAGAAGCATTGGTCAGAGGATTAAAATTTCGTATTTTGCCCAACGGATTTATCTATGATGACATGAACAACATTTCCTAAAAATAGTTTATCTATGAAAATCACTTGAATCAAGCGATGTTTCGACGAAACGGGTATGAAGGGTTGTATAAGATTTTAACAAATTAAGAAAAGAGTTAAGAAACATTTCCTCTATAAAGAAAAGAAAGATTTTGACTGTGAATACTACTTTGTTACTGAGTCTTTCTGGTCCGGGGATCCCGTGCTAACGGCGTAATCAGTAACTTCAGGCGTCTTTTGTTGAGTTTGACTGAAGTTTGAGTCAAGTAAATGTTCATGAATTAAGCCATTAGTGTTCGTCAACCAATCAAAACATACGCTTCTACTGTCATTCTTCAAACCACGCCTCCGACCGGAGCTACTATCAAGCGGATCTAACTGGAATTACATCATTTTCCCAAAAATAACATCATTTTCCCAAAAATTACACATCATTTTTCATAACTGCACAGGAAACGGGGGCGTGGCTATGTATAAACTGACCGGCAGTGCGTTTATGTGAAATATAGCGTCGAAATTTTCAAATATACTGCAATTTCATTGGTGCAAAAACTAGGACGAACACTAAATAACTTTATGAGAATGCTTACCATTTTCGAAGTTTTAATATTCATGCGGACTAATGCTAATCAAAACTACAAAACAATAAAATAGTGTTTTAAACATACACCAATGTTTATAACTAAGTAAATACAAAGTATACAAAGAACTGAAAGAGAAAGTCAATAGAATCAACATTTAAACATACACGTAATGAATTAATTTACAGAATAACAAACACTGTAAATAAACAATGTAAATGACATATTATTTTCCTTCTAGAGACGCATAATAAATAAATTTTGCTAGATTTCTTGTTTGTACTTTCGAATTGATTGTAAGAATATTGGTAATTTCTTTAATAGACGACCAGATATAATAATATCTTTTAATGTAATGTTTTCTCAAATCAACAAACTTTGGGCAAATTAATAAAAAGTGGAATTCGTCCTCAACCATGCCAAAAGTACAATATTTGCAAATTGGTTCATTTCTGGCAACATTTTGAAAATAATCGTAGGAAAAATGCTGCTATCCAAAATGATCACGCACCTATCAGTTGTGACCCCTCACGCTAAAGGGGAACTTGTAGGAAATGTGAAAAATATCAACCCTAGTCAGTCTGCGCAGTCCGCGCAGTCAGAATAGGGCCGACACTTTTTACTTTAATGTAATTTTCTCAATCCGGAATCATTTCTCTATCTTAATATATGTTCGTTTTTCGCATACGGGATCTGGTTGACCTGTGCTGAGTCTGACAAGTTCGTCAAAATTTGGATTTTTGGAGTTCGGATAAGGTCCCTTTAAGCGTGACGGGTCACTTTTAAAAAATATTGCATCTCTTTTGAATAAGAAGTTTCCAATATTTTGTCTACATTCCTTCCTTCGAATGTCGGATCCTTTAACCCATTCCCGCACAAAGACGCTTGTTGACACCGATCAATAAAAACAAGTAAAACATATTGTGGAGAATTAAAAGAAAATTCCTGTAACAAGCAATTTCGTCATTTTCCAAAACGTTTTTTTAAGCCAAGAAGTTGATAAAAAATCTAAAATGTTGTGTGCAACTCATTTCAATTTGAACAATTCAAAATGTTGACTTCTGATAATCGATTAAGGTAGTCGATTCCTAAAGAGATTCGTGCGACATCGAAAACATTCGGCGGTGGAACTTTCCACCGCCGACTGTTTACGACTGTGCCCGAATAGAATCGGATACGTAATAACGCTTCTCGGAAAAAAGTCGATGATTTGTGAATCTCAATATTGCCACATTACTGGTTTTGTACCTTAATGGCATGGAATATACTAGTAGGAAAACATTGCTGAAAATTTATGCTTTTCCCAACTATAATACTACGTTACACATACTTTTTCCCGTGTGTCTCTTCTAATAAATAAACTACCTGTACTAAGTAATATCTAGAACTAGCACACACCTGTTAATATTTTGACTTGACCTGTCAAGCTATCAACGCCTCGTAATTGTCTGTAAGATAATTACAATGTGGATTATTCTCAAAGAATATTACTGCTTTTCAACAAAAGCCTCGTAACTGCAGCTTATAGCAAGCTGCAGTTACGAGCTTTTTGTTGAAAAGGAACAATATATAGGTCGATGGTAACGAGAGTTTAATATGTATAAATCTGATAAGCACCAACTGTTTCGTACATTGGTACCGCACCGGACTTGCCCTTTTTACAAAACAAAGTTTTAAACATGTACAAAGTGAATGCGTTTGTGAAATTTTGGTTCAAATGAATTTTCGTCTATCAAAATGACAGAAAACCTTTCAAAGAAAAAACATTGCATATGTATTTCGGAACCTGCACTATGTTCATTTTCTGAGACAGAATAAGTATTTTCCTCTAATATTTTCTTGTTTGTTTGCTTTTGTATACATGTTACTGTAAATTTCAGATAGCCTTCCAAATCATTGTTATATTTTCGTCACGTGTTTGTCCTTATTTTATAACATTCAATATATTTTGCGTATTCCTTAAAGCTCTATCCACTTGAACTATACAGGTCAAGTGTTGCTTCCTTAATTATTACTCTTTTAGTCTAACGACGACAAAAACTGGAACGTAAACTTTTTCTTAATTGCATATTTAAACTCATTGTTATAAAGGACTTAAAATAAAATAAAATGCATATAGATCTAGAAAAAAATGGACAAAAAGGGGGAAGTTGATCATCTTTTTTTTTAATACTTGACCAATTTGAATTCGGTTTGAAGCAGAGAATGTTGGAAAATGCCAGGAATAAGCTGGACGTGTTGGATTTTTGAAAAATCAACTGATAAAAAACTTATTGAACATAAACCAAAATTTTGGTTTATGTTCAATAACTTTTTTATCAGTTGATTTTTTTAAAAATCAACCACGTCCATCTAATGCGTGACGTCTGTCCACATTCTCTGCTTCAAATCGAATTCAAATCGGTCCAGTATTTACAAAATTATTGAAGATTTTGTAAAAAATATTGTATCACGTGATTATCCACCGTGCTGTTACAGACGTCATAACTAGTTCTTGATTGGAAAATGATTGATGCATCATGCTGTAAAAGTGAAGCGGTGAAAACTTGCAATAGAAATGAGCCAAGATCTGGAAAAACGTCCCCCAAGGCTTTTTAAGCCCAACATAGTTCAAGATCAGCTTGTGCATACGCACAGTCTGATCAGGATCCATGTTGTTCTCCAATAGCTTATTCGTGACCCCTAGTAACTTAAAGAGAGCAGCATGGATGCATGTTCGACTGCATTTGACAACAGGCTGATCTCGAAACTCAACATTTGAAAATGCTTTAAGGAAAGTTTTTCCAGATCCCGGCTCAAATGTTTTCTTAGAAAGAACAGCTTACAGAAATGTTAAGCTAGATCCATAACATGTCTTTTGCACTCAAGAAAACGAGCGGGTATCTCGTATCCTTTTTTTTTTGTTTTGCGTATGGTACTTATCATTATTAAAGTTATAATACATTTATGACTTTATTTTTTGGTTACTTTACTCAATCTGTCATATTTATATATATCATAGGATACTCAAATCTGGTTTCACAAAGATCGATCGTAATGATTATTTACCTATTATAACTGCTATTCGTTTATTTTAGAAACTTTAGAAGATTGCAAAGGTAATTAACAAAAACAAGGTGTTGTATACTCTCCAAATTACTCAAGTTCTCTAACAGTTATGTTATTCATGTATAATGTAAAGTTCTATTATCACTGGTGGTGAACTCGGCCAAAGCGAGGGACGTTTTTCGCTACAACAAGGTACAGATATTTTGCTTTTAAATGTGAGTTTAAAGATCTGATTGGATAGTTTTTCTAATAACAATGAATTTGTTCTAAAATAGACCGGGTTTACAGATATGTATTGATAAACCGTCTGTGTTGTTATTAAATCTCGTAACTACGGCTTTATCGAAGCCGTAGTTACGATATTTTGTAACAACACCGACGGAATACAATGACCGCGAAAAAACGTCCCACGATTTGGCCGAGTTCACCACCAGTGGAAATGTTTTCTTAGAAAGAACAGCTTACGGAAATGTTACGCTAGATCCATAACTCTGTCTTTTGCACCAACCTACAAAATCAAGCAAACGAGCGGGTATCTGGGACATCCTTGTTGACTTGCGTATGATACTTATCATTATTAAAGCAATACATTTATGACTTAATTTTTTGGTTACTTTACTCAATCCATCATATTTATATAAGATATTAAAATCGATTTCTGTTTTTACCAATGACCATAATGATAATTTACCTACAATAGTTGCTTTTCGCTTAGGTTAGCTTAAATTTGCAAAGGTAAACGAAAACAAGACGACACAAATTATACTCTCCAAATTACTCAAGTTCTCTATCAATAATATTATATAATGTAAAGTTCTGTTATATATGTTATACATTGTTAATGTGTATTTCTCGAATTTAAGCTAAATGGTACATGGCCGATCGTATGACAGAAAGGTTTGAATCGCCGTAAACAAATATAACTAAACATAAAGACGATGAATATTTGTAGTCGTTACGTAAAATGAAGTAGTAAGATAACCGAACACGCAATACAATTATAAATTCTTTTATTTTTTTTGTCAGTTTAAAGGCACATGGTATACAGTAGCTCGTACGACGGAAATGTTCGGAGAGAATACAGACGAGTCACCCTCAACACGAAGACGATGCATATTCGTACGCTATTATTCTCTATTCTCCCAAACTTTATGTATTGCACAGCTATTTGCTTTATTTCTCAGTTTAAAGGAACATGGTATACAGTTGCTCGAGCGACAGAAATGTTTGGGGACAACACATACGAGTCTCCATCGACACAGATAACTAAACATAAGGACCATACATACTCGTATTATATTATTCTCTATTCTCCGAAACTTTATGTATTGCACAGATATTTGCTTTATTTCCCAGTTTAAAGGCACGTGGTATACCGTAGCTCGTACGACAGAAATGTTTGGGGAGAACACATACGAGTCCCCCTCAACACAGATAACCAAACATGAAGACGATACATACTCATGATCTATAAAAATGTTTTTGATTTATTTTCTCAGTTTAAAGGGACGTGGTATACGGTAGCTCGTACGACAGAAATGTTTGGAGAGAACACATACGAGTCACCCTCAACACAGATAACCAAACATGAAGATGACACATACTCGTACTCGTTGACTGGAATGAAGTAAGTATATAATATGTCGATTCTTTTCAACAAAGTCCTCGTAACTGCAGCTTGTTTGAAGCTGCAGATACGAGTCTTTTGTTGAAAAAAGACGATGTCCTATATAACACCCGTATTGTTGCTTTTTTCAAATAACTCGTAACTACAGCTTGGTAAAGCTGTAGTTACGAGGTTTTAAAGAAAATCAGCGATATTTCACCCACAAAACAAAACCGTCACGAATTCATAAAATCAGTATGAATTTGTGTCGAATAAGTAGAACTAGATATCGTCGTTGTAAATGCAAAACCTCGTATGTCGATTTTTTACGATTTTCAAAGTAAAATCTTGTGTGTCCAGTCAAGACAATCCTCGCAGGTTTTGAGATATTTTTACTGGTCAGTATTAATGACACATTATTTGGGAACAATGTGTCCAAATTTGAGGTAAAACCTTTCATTTTAGGAAAAGTTTTTAAACTTTGCTCTTTCCCCTTTAAAATTTTCCAAAAACGAGATACGATGTTTTGCATTTACGACGACAATTTGAATACTTTGCCTTTTCAATCAATCAAAGTGGGCCTACTACTCATGACGTTTCGTTGAATTCGTGATCGTAGTGTAATGGTACCATTAACACGTTGGATAATCACATGACTCAGAATTTCAGGAAATCTTAAATAACTTTGTTAATACTTGAGCAATTTGAATTCGGTTTTAAGCAGAGAAAGTTGACAGACGTCACGCATTAGATCAACGTGTTGGATTATCGAAAAATCGACTGATAAAAAAGTTATTGGAGATATACCAAAATTTTGGGCTATCTTCAATAACTTTTTCATCAGTTGATTTTTCAAAAATCCACTACATACAGCTTATTCCTGACATTTTCGCAACTTCTCTACTTCAAATTTAAATTGTTCAAGTATTGACAAAAATAATGAAGATTATCGGAAATTCTGAGTCACGTGATTATACACCGTGATTAACGAGAATGGAAATGAACTACCGATAGGCGGCTGTATAGAAAAAATGCAAAGCTTTGTTATCATACATGTATCATGTAGATAATGAAAAATATAAGGTTAAATAATTGGTCTGAAGTTTCATACGGAAATGATATTTCAATTAATAATTTATGACGTCTGTAAAGAAAAAAAAACTTGTATGTGCGTGGGAATTTAATTTGTTGATAATTTGCTTTAACATGCAAAAAAGGTCATCACTATTTTTTCCATGTGTAACTGGCATTTAACCTAAATTATTTCAAATGCTTAAACTATTTGTCAATGACATTCATTGTGTACCAGGCCCATAGTTAAAATTTAGTCAATTACTAAACGACAAAATTTAGACCTCCATCTTAAAACTGCCACAAATACAATATATATCTTGATATGAATAGATGATATGAATATGTGTACGGTTTGGCAGAGAAAATATAAGAGCAAAGGTAGTAAATGCTTGTGATCCGCATATTTTTCTTTTGTATTGCTGATTTCCAAGCTTTTTCTATCAGGGATGTCAAAACCAGGGCTTCTGCAGCAAAAAGGTTGGCCTTAAATAATTTCAAATGCATTTTTATGACATTTACTGAATAAACTTTAAGGAAATAGTAGCCTATGTTCATTTTCAATTCGTAAAACATGAACATAGGCTTATATTTCCTTAAAAGTTTCTTCCAAAACCTCGTAACTGCAGTTTTAACCCTTTCCCAAACAGCAAAATCTTAGGGTTATCCACTTCAATAACTGTCACAAATGACAAAATGGATAATATTAAGAATAGGATTTATGTAAAATATGGCATAGAAAATATTGATACAAAATGAGAAACTGCTGGTTATCAGCAGTTTCTTCTTTTGTTTCAATGTTTTCCAAAGCCTTTTCTGTTAGGGACGTGAAAACCAGGTATTATGTGGGAAAGGGTTAAACAAGATGTGGTCATGAGGTTTCTGAAGGACAGTGGCGCTGTGATTTATGTTGATAAGGAGCAGTGGCAAATATATACCGGTTAGAGAGCAATGAGAATCTGGATCAGACTGTGCGTATGCACAGGCTGATCTAGATCCATAATGTTCTCAAATGCCTTAAGGCACATTTTTTCCAGCTCCCGACTCAAATGTATTTTTCTTTTTATCATTTTTAATAATTTTCTATTTGATATTTTTAGAGGAGATAAATGTATCCCGGTGGAAACAGGGAGTCTTGAACCCACCAATAGAACTGGTCTGATACAACTGATTCAGCCGGGTGGTTCACCAAATAACTATGGTAAGTAACCTTCGTGTATAACAAAGTGAGACCGCATCACATCAAATCAAAAGATTATTTCAAAAACTTTGTCATCCCGTAATTATTATACGGTCAATTCTTAATAATCATTTACCATACATAGGCACTGCGTTCAGAACCGGTATTATTCATTTCGCAAGCTCCACTTTGCCTTTTGATAAAAAGAACACCAAATTCTAAAGACATAATTATGAAGACAGGAGACCATAATAACTGTAATTATTCATATTCACAGCACATGGTTTGGAGGATAGTTTACGGTTTGGACTAAATTTTTCTGCAATCTCTTAAACATTTCATCTAAAGATCTATAAATTTTTGTCGACCTTGAGATTAACTCCTTTAAACTTTCTCATTATCGTCACATTTCCAGTAACTATGATAGTTTGCTTCATCGATTACAAGAACATGGCTATGGTGTACTACTGCTTCAAACATAAGCATAGGCGAAAGCATCAGTGTGCTCAAAATGGTATACATGTGGAAATTCTCTCCAGATGCGAAAATCCTGATCCTGAGGCACGTTCTTTAGAGCGAGATTTTTTAAGATTTCTTAAGATGTTTTGATAAGGCGTTTTTTAAGACCGAGATTAGCCTATAAGCGAGGTGTTCCGAATGTTCCATGCTTCATACAAATGACGTCATCATGACGTCATTTGTATGAAGTACGGAGCATTCTGAACTCAGCGGTTTATGAATCATTGAGCATTCGGAACAACTCGGTCAATTCTCTCCCATAGTTTCTACAGAAATTACCGAGGTGTTCCGAAAGAAGTACAGAGCAATGGCGGCCCCCAGTGATCGTCTTAAAAATCTTGCTCAGAAGACGCTTTATCCTAAACATCTTTTAAGAAATCTCAAGAAATCTCGCTTTAAAGAACGCACCTCAGATCTTGTCATTATTGTGATATTTTCAGTAACTATGATCGTTTCATTCACCGACTATAAGAACATGGCTATGGTCTACTACTGTTTCAAACACAAGCATAGACGGAAGCACCAGTGTGCCCCAAATGGTATACATGTGGAAATTCTCTCCAGATCCGAGAACCCCGATCCAGATCTTGTCAAAAACTACATTAAACGAGCACAGAGACGATTGTGTGTCAACTCGAAACGTCTGGTACCAACCAAACCAGGTTGGTAGAAACTACTTCGTCAACCCTTTCCCAAACGACAAAATTTTAGGGTGATCCACTTCAAGAACTGACACAAATGACAAAATGGAAGTTATTAAAGACTTAATTTGTGTAAAATATGACATATTTTACGAAACTACTTCGTTAACCCTTTCCCAAACGACAAAATTTTAGGGTGATCCACTTCAAGAACTGACACAAATGACAAAATGGAAGTTATTAAAGACATAATTTGTGTAAAATATGACATAGAACATATTGAGACAAAAGAAGAAACTGCTGGTTATCAGCAGTTTCTTCTTTTGTTTCAATATTTTCACAAGCCTTTTCTATTAGGGACGTCAAAACCAGGTCTTGTTTGGGAAAAGGTTAAGTGACTAATTACAGTCCTCTAAGGTAAAAATAATTTTGTAAACGAGGAAATGCACAAACTGGCATTTTAGAGCATACACTTTTGATGCGTTGTAACAGAGCCAGTTGTCCATTGGTATCTTAAAGGGACATTTCATTCCAATTTCAATTTTTTAAAGTATGTCTTGATGCCAAGATTGGCTATTCTAATGAGTATAAATACTATTGGTTTTTTTAAGTTTTTGCCAATAAGCGAGAAACACGCATTTAAAGTTGAGACATAATCGATAAATTGCATATAAAACCGAACTGTTGTCCACAACAATTTGTTCAATTTTAACACAAAAATATAAATTTCTCGTAAACGGCGCAATATTTTGGCTTGAAATTTTCAGAATTTTCATAAGGAAATGTTCTCTTTCAGATAAAAATAAAAGTAAAATTTATGACAAAAGATTCTGAAATGTCACTTTAAGAAAGAATTCGATTAGATCTACATGTATCGGATTTTTTTTTTTTTTTTTTTTTTTTTTTTTTTTTTTTGCAATTTATAATTAGTGAATGTGAAATATTGCGGATGTTTAGTTCGCGTCATCTATATTTAATATAAACGTTTCATTTGACAATAATTTAATATCAGTTGATTTCATTGAAATCCCAGCATTCTGATTTGTTGAAAAATATTTTTGATAGCTCCATGAAAAAAAATTGCCGGGACTACTTTTCTTGTCAAACTTTTATTACGCCGAATTATTAACATGTCATTTTTGTTAAGAATTAATTATGAAAAGTTGTGTTTTTATTGGGATTTTTTAATCGCAGAATATTAAATTATAAGAAATGAAAGCATTTTTTTTCATACCTGCATGAAAAAAAATAAAATTGCATTCATTCCTTAAATGAAAAAAACATTCGATTGTTTTAAACGATTTCTAATGTTGTCGTTAAAATGCTTAGAGAAATAATTTCTAAAGCCACGCGTAACCTTCTCGTGACATATAAAACTGTTTTTCTTCAGTATCCCAATGATTATGTACAGCTTTTGTGTAGTCACGCGTTTCTTTTTATGTTGTTTATATTGTAGGTTTGTGCAAGATACCCGATCTCTTAGCTGCAGCAAAGAAAAAGGAAATTGACATTTCACAGGAAAACGATGGTAGGGTTTCATATTCCTTTTGTATGTGTTGATCATCGACTGACTGCTTATCGGAGAATTTAATTTCAAGAGCAGAATCATTCATTGTATAATCACGAACCGTTCGTAGTTGAGTAAGAAAAAAGCAACGGTTTACAAGCACCCTCCTTTAAACGGCAAATAATTTTGTGCTAAAAATAGATTGGCTTTAACGTTATGTTTTGATAAACCGTCGGTGTTGTTGTAAAATCTCATAACTACGGCTTGAATCAAGCCGTAGTTACGAGATTTTATTACAACGCCTACGAAATACTATTGTTTTTCCGAAATTACGTCCCTGATTACTTGATAAAATCGTTCCCTATTATCAAAAATTTACAAGCCTCTCTCAATAATGATTTCCCATTTCAAAATCAATTATCTCAATACCAACAACGACCTTTCTTTAATAAAAAATCACTAAATATGTATTTTAGGTTCTAAGGAAGATAAATGTGCAGTACACAATATCCCGGTCCAGGAAGACTTCTCCCTTCAGCAGGTAATATTCAATCGCATGCATTTACATTAAAGCTACTATTTCCCAGATTTGGACCCAAAATTTGTCAAAACAAACGAAATGTACGCTTTTTAAGCTTTATATGACCTGATTAAATGATTACGACAAACTATTGAAACAACGACTCATTTTTTCGCAATTTGATACCAAATTCATGAAGCGATGTCGAAAGTAGGTCAAAAACAGTAGGACATGCGACTTTCTTAAATGACGTCACAACATACATGATGACGTCATATTGAAATTCAAGTATGAATCTCGTTTGAATCTTGGTCCGCGCTGTATGCGCATGCGTGACAGTTAAAAAATAAATTCAACCGCGTCTGTAACGGAATTGAATTTGGGTTTGGATTCTCCCTAAATTCGGCTATCTCTCTTATAATTTCGGCTCAATCCCTGTCTGAATCGCATATTATTAACCATTCTGAGGTGTCCAAAACAAAAGTTTTGCATATTTTTTTGCAATTAGACCATCTGTTACCCTCCAGCTTTAAAAAAGAATAATAAAATTTAATCTTCTGCTAAAATAAGAACTGTACAACTGTTTGTACCTGATAAATCGTCGGTGTTGGTACACGGTCTCATAACTGCAGCTTCAATCAAGCTGTAGTTACGGGGTTCAAGAATTACGCAGGCGAAATACTATTATTTGTCCGAAATAAGGTCACAGTTTTCTAGATAAAATCATCTGCTATTAATCTTATTGCTTCATTCTTCCGGATGGAAACAACATACATATGTAGTGTTATCACACCAAACCTTTTGTCGTTTTAGATGAAGGGTCTGTGTTACCAGATCGCCTGGAAAAGATTCACTTGGGATAAACTAGAATATGACTTTTCAAAATAAAATATTTCACTAATTGCTCACGAAATCCTAGGCAGTAGGTACTCATTGGAATCATTTCAGCGACACTACATAAGAGGTTTGACTTGAAATAACCAAGAGCGCCTTTACACCCACTTATCCTTTGCTGTGAAAATTGTTTCAGATGGAAGGCCTATGGTACGAGATCGCTCGAACACGATTCACCTTCAATAAACTAGAATCTGTGGTGACGAGACACGTTTATGATCCAATTGAAGATGTCATCAATAGCTTATATGTCGGCGGGAATTACTCAGAAGAAGCAACCGGGTGAGATGCTCCCTATACCCTTGCCTTTTCTGTGCTTTTCTAAAAAGGCAAACTGTAGTTATGAGATTTTCGAAGAAAATTGGCGATACATTTAACATAAATAGAATCCCTAATTTGTCATTTGTACATTGTTTTATCGTTTAAAAACGACGTAATGTTGAAGTGTCCGAATAATGATGAAAGCTCTTGCAGGCGAAAAAGTGGAATTTGATATTTTAAAGATGTACAAAAAGCATAGAGAATATTCAAATAAAATGTATTCTTTTATTCTTCTATTTGTTACAAAAACAAACACAACAAAACAAAAGAATCTGAGAGTCAATGTGGACCCTATTGAAAGGTGCGAGTATAATCGTAAATTGTGTTGGTATGATGACGGTTAGGTTGTTCATGTGTCTTTGTATCGTGAAACCTATAAAAACCACATGGCGATGCCAAACCGTTCTTTTTTCGTAAACGGTATTTTACAGAGACTCTGTATGTATGAATGCCGCCCTATCTGGAATGTCAAGGACGAACCCCGAGGCTACAGAGGCCGCGGATATGCAGGGACGGATCGGGGGAGAGAAGAGTGGCTACTTCTGGGGTATGTTTCGCTATGAACAAGTTATTTTACGATATGTGAAATAAACTAAACGGCTAAAACACGGTATTCGGGAAAAAGGTTTTTAATGTTATATACGATTTTCTGAAAAAATATAGCCTAAAATATATTTACAAAAAGCTCATAATATTATGAGCTAAGACTAGTTTTTGATGTCTGTCCAAAAAATTTCCATGAGTCAATCTTTTATGATCATTGAGAAAGTATTGAATATGTACACAGAAAATGGCCATTTTTTGGCGTTATATTGTCTCACCAAAATAATTTTAGAATTCAAGGTACATGTGATGAATTATATTTGATCGTTTCCAAACAGTTTTATTTTGATTTGATAAAACAGTTTCTATGGTAAATTTTGGTAGTCTATTGTACCCATACTTTTAGAGCTGTATGAGTAATGAACTTTTGATATTGAAATCTTATTTTATGCCAAGAAAGCTAGAAGGGTTGGTTAACCTGGTGAGACACTTTTTTTTTCCGAATACCTTGCTTTAGCCGAAAGAATACGCTTTTTACCATCAATGAATTTATAGATTTTATACATTTTGGCCATTATTGAGTATTTTTATAATCATCCAAAAATATATCTACACAGTCATTGTTTTTCAAAGTAACCCCCTTTTCAACCATCGTTTTATGGTTCTGTGTTTATCAATCGTAACACAGCGATAAATGCCGTCTTTTTCAGCTCCTATGAAGGTTCTGTACGCAGATGACAAGTATCTCATGTTTTACGCGTGTTATTACGTGGGACCTGACGGTCATTGTATTCAAGGTCAAATGGAGGTCACGTTGGTGGGGCGATCACGCGGGATCTTGAACGAAACACGTGATGAGATCTACGAGCACCTGTCGGATATATGTGTAGATAAGAGTGCAATGCAAGAAACAAAATTCCTTGGTAATTATGCGTTTTCTATACGTAATCTAAGGCTGCTTTGAGGTATAGTACATCTATTGTCGGTTTTATCGTGCAGTTTGCTTATCGGACTTGCAAATATGGCATCAATCATTAATATACTTGATTTGTTGATTTATTTCATATATCGAATTTACGTAAAGGCCTTTGGAATAATTTTGCAAGTATAACCTTAACTTCTGTTGAGATAAATGCACGAATAAAGCCTTTGCTGTCGAACATAAAAAATCGGTGTCGTGCACCGGAATAAAAATAAATGCATCAAGTTTTCATTTCAGTAAATTGTACAGATTTAGTGAGTGAAGACTTGGTACAAATAGGTAAGGCAGTGAGAAACGGTGGATAACCCACGTGACTTTTGGGAAGCGTTAACACCGAAAAAAATCGTCCGCTTCAAGGTATGTTTTGTTTAATTTCTCAGCTTATACTCTATTGATTTTGACGAGATAAAGTACACGGAACGCGCATTTGAGAGGGCTATCCCCGTTTGTAACTCACTGTGCTCTGAATTCCGTGGTTTCTTCAAACATCCAAGCGAAAGTTTTTGTCGGTGCACGTGAATTCTTCCCACTTTCGTTTTCCACTTACAAATACTTTGGCTCGAATGTTTGAAGAAACCACTGGATTTGAAGCGAGGTGAGTTAGATCCGGGAATAGCCCTCTCAATGGCGCGTTCCGTGCACTTTATCTCATCAAAATCAATAAAGTATAAGCTGAGAAATTAAACAAAACATACCTTGAAGCGAACGATTTTTCCGTGTGGACGCTTTCCAAAAGTCACGTGGGTTACCCACCGTGGTGAGATTTCTTTTAAAACTTTGCATTCATCATGCGATACCACATACCACGGTGTATAATTACGTGACTCAGAATTTCCGATAATCTTCAATATCTTTTTTAATACTTGACCAATTTGAATTCGGTTTGAAGCAGAGAAGATGGGAAAATGCCAGGAATAAGCTGGACGTGTTGATTTTTGAAAAATCAACTGATAAAAAAGTTATTGAAGATAAACCAAAATTTTGGCTTATCTTAAATAACTTTTTTATCAGTTGATTTTTCAAAAATCAACCACGTTCATCTAATGCGTGACGTCTGTCCACATTCTCTGCTTCAAACCGAATTCAAATCGGTCCAGTATTTACAAAGTTATTGAAGATTTTCTGAGAATATTGTATCACGTGATTATCCACCGTGACATACGGCGAAGTAGCATAAAAATTAATGTTTGGTATCAAATTCTGGGTGGCAAATCTTAACCAAACCTTAAAGTATGTCAAAATTTTCATAAGAAAATATCATCTTTCAGATAAAAAAATGAAATAATTATGAGAATATGTCGTTGGGACGTATCTTTAAAGAAATGTATGCGTTACACTATTACATCTCAGCGTATAGCCGGGAATTGACAGTGAAACACTACATTTGCCAGAATATATGTTTGTATTTTTTCTTTTTTGCTATGTATTAGTATATTATTGTTATTTTGTTTATTAATACTATAATACACGCTTCCTCTCCCACCAACTGTCTACGCCATTATACTAGAATTGTGATTCCACAGGAAAGAATAATTTTGAAAGAAGATCAAAAGAGGGTTAAAATACCTACATTCTTCCATATTCATCTTTTCAATCCACCATTTTAAAATGAATCGATCAGATTGGCTATTTTGAAATGGACACTTTCAATTTCTAAATGAGTCATTATTGCAAAATGGGATATGACATACATGGACAGGACCTTTTCGAAATGGGTCGTAAATTTTGCAAAATAGAATGTGATCGTAATCTGTATGAAAGTTTCTTTGTAGCTGATATTAATTCATAAATATTGTTGTAAAGGAAATAAAGATATATTTGTCGGGACCTAGAATGCGTTTTAAGAATTAAAGAATTGTTAATATATGAGACTTACAAGAAAATATATTTATTTAGTTGTTTCTTGTAAACAAATTTAACCCTTTCCCAAAACAAGACCTGGTTTTAACGTCCCTAATAGAATTGGCTTGGGAAAACATTGAGACAAAATAAGAAACTGCTGATAACCAGCAGTTTCTCCTTTTGTCTCAATATTTTCTGAGCCATATTTTACACAAATCCTATCTTAGAAAACATCCATTTTGTCATTTGTGGCAGTTTTTGAAAAGGATCACCATAAAATTCTATCGTTTGGGAAAGGGTTAAACACTTTGATCTTACAGAGAGAACACCATGTTATTTAAAGAATATCCAACCAGCGATAGACTACGACTATACCATGGTAACATACTTTTATTTTTCTATCAATTTTCTTTCCATTATCCTAGAAGTGTTTCTTATATTTATCGCGTCTATAATTATACCCCCCAAATTCAATTGGGGGGGTATATAGGAGTCAGCTTGTCGGTTGGTCCGTCCGTTGGTCCATTGGTCCGTTGGTCCGTCTGTTGGTTTTTTGTCCGCTCCATTTCTCATAAAGTACACAACCAATTTTAACCAAACTTCACATGTCACCTCAGTACTAATAGGAGATGTGCATATTATATTTTGCTTACGGTCCATTGATTTTTAACTGAGTTATGGCCCTTGAGTGAATTTTCTTGTCCGCTCAATTTCTCAGTAACTAATGAATGGATTTCATAAAAACTTTACAGTTATGCTCAGTAGCTCTCAAATATGTGCATTTTAAATTTTGGTTTTGGTTCATTGCTTTTTGACTGAGTAATGGCCCTTTGTTGAAAAATGGCATTTTTTGCAACGTTAACATGTGTTGATCGGTTTGTTGATATTTTGTCCGCTCTATTTCTCACAAACTACCGTTCCAATTTTCTTCAAATTTCACATATGAGCTTAATACTAAGTGCAAATGTGCATGTAATATTTTGATTACGGTCCAATGATTTTTAACAGAGTTATGGCCCTTGAGTAAATTATCTTGTCCGCTCAATTTCTCGGTAACTAATGGATGGATTTCATAAAAAATTGACAGTTATACTTAATAGCTCTCAAATATGTGCATATAAAATTTTGGTAATGGTTAAATGATTTTTGACTGAGTAATGGCCCTTTGTTGAAAAATGGCATTTTTCGCAATTTTAACTTGTGTTGATCGGATTGTTGATATTTTGTCCGCTCTATTTCTCACAAATGACTTGTTCAATTGTATTCAAACTTCATATGTGAGCTTATTACCAAGTAGAAATGTGCATGTAATATTTTGGTTGCGGTCCAATGTTTTTTTACAGAGTTATGGACCTTGAGTGAATTATCTTGTCTGCTCAATTTCTCGGTAACTAATGGATGGATTTTATAACAACTTTACAATTATGCTTAGTAGCTCTCAAATATGTGCATATCAAATTTTGGTAATGGTTCATTGATTTTTGACTGAGTAATGGCCCTTTGTTGAAAAATGGCATTTTTTGCAAAGTTAACATGTGTTGATCGGTTTGTTGACATTTTGTCCGCTCTATTTCTCATAAACTACTGATTTAATTTTATTCAAACTTCGCATGTGAGCTTAAAGTGACATTTCACAATTATTTTTACATAAATTTTACTTTTATTCCATCTGAAAGAGTATGTTTTCTTATGAAAATTCTAAAAAATGTAAGGCAAAATATTGAACCGTTTACGAGAAATATATATTTTTGTGCTAAAATAAAACAAATTGTTGTGGACAACAGTTCAGATTTATATAAAATTCGTCATTTCTGTCTCAACTTTAAAGGCGTATTTTTCGCTTATAAATAACAACTTCAAAAAACTGATAGCATTTGTACGCATTAGAATAAACAATCTTTGCATCAAGACATACTTTTAAAAAATGAAATAAATGTGAAATGTCACTTTAATACTAAGTGGAAATGTGCATGAAATATTTTGGTTGCGGTCCAATGATTTTTTTACAGAGTTATGGTCCTTGAGTGAATTATCTTGTCCGCTCAATTTTTTGGTAAGTAATGGATGGATTTCATAAAAACTTTACAGTTATGCTTAATAGTTCTCAAATATGTGCATATTAAATTTTGGTTACGGTTCATTGATTTTTGACTGAGTAATGGCCCTTTGTTGAAAAATGGCATTTTTCGCAATTTTAACTTGTGTTGATCGATTTGTTGATATTTTGTCCGCTCTATTTCTCATAAACTACTAGTCCATTTTTTTTCAAACTACACACGTGAGCTTAATACTAAGTGGAAATGTGCATGTAATATTTTGGTCACAGTCCAATGATTTTTTTACAGAGTTATGGCCCTTGAGTGAATTATCTTGTCCGCCCAATTTCTCAATTACTAATGGATGGATTTCATTAAAACTTTACAGTTATGCTCAGTAGCTCTCAAATATGTGCATATTGAAATTTGGTTATGGTTCATTGCTTTTTGACTGAGTAATGGCCCTTTGTTGAAAAATGGCATTTTTCGCAATGTTAACATTTGTTGATCGGTTTGTTGATATTTTGTCCGCTCTATTTCTCACAAGCTACAGTTTCAATTTTATTCAAACTTCACGTGTGAGCTTATTACTAATTGGAAATGTGTATGAAAAATTTTGGTTGCGGTCCAATGATGGTTTTACAGATTTATGGTCCTTGAGTGAATTATCTTGTCCGCTCAATTTCTCGGTAACTAATGGATGGATTTCATAAAAAAACTTTACAGTTATGCTCAGCAACTCTCATATATGTGCATATTAAAGTTTGGTTATGGTTCATTGCTTTTTGACTGAGTAATGGCCCTTTGTTGAAAAATGGCATTTTTTGCAACGTTAACATGTGTTGATCGGTTTGTTGACATTTTGTCCGCTCTATTTCTCACAAACTACTTGTTCAATTATATACAAACTTCATATGTGAGCTTATTACTAAATGGAGATGTGCATGTAATATTTTGATTACGGTCCAATGATATATTACAGAGTTATGGCCCTTGAGTGAATTTTCTTGTACGCTCAATTTCTCGGTAACTAATAGATGGATTTCATAAAAAAAACTTTACAGTTATGCTCAGTAGGTCTTAAATATGTGCATATTAAATTTTGGTTATAGTTCATTGATTTTTGACTGAGTAGTGGTCCTTTGTTGAAAATTGCCATTTTTTGCAACATCAACGTGTTGATCACTTTCTGAAATTTTGTCTACTCTATTTCTCATAAACTACTTGATCAATTTTATTCAAACTTCACATGATAGCTTATTACCAAATGGAGATGTGCATATTTTTTGGTCACGGTCCATTGATTTTTCACAGAGTTTTGTTGTCCACTTAATTTCTCTGTGATTATTGGATGGATTTTTAAATGGATTTTTGACTGAGTTATGGCCCTTTGTTGAAAATTGTCATTTTTCGCAACATCAGCGTGTGTTGATAAGTTTGTCTGTTTTTTGTCCACTCTTTATTTCATAAACTACCTAATCGATTTTATTCAAACTCATTACCAAGTGGAAATGTGCATATTATATTTTTGGTCACGGTCCATCGATTTTCATAGAGTTATGGTCCTTGAGTGAACTTTCTTGTTTAAATTGTTAAACTCATTTTATAAAATATTTAAGATACAATGTTCATATACTTGGAAACTTTTCTCATTTAATTTATCATTTTTCAGTTTTTTACGAAATGTCAAAATGCACAAACACAGCGCTTTTTTTTTGGGGGGGGGGGGGTATGGTCACTTTCAGTGATATTCTAGTTTGATTATAGTCTACCTACCAATTCCGAAAAAGTGGCTAGAAAACATTTTCGTAGGCATTTTTTGAATATGGAGTTAATATATTCTTCACTGTTTTTAGGACAAAGTTTTGTTTAAAAATCAAAATTCACCAGTTTCCGTTGTCTAGCATTTGTAGATGATCGAGAAAAAGATCATAGACGTCCATGAATTTCTCAGTGATGTTTAATCTTAGTTTTTTTTAAGAATTGGAAACAAACAAAGTATAAAATAATGGGATTCGGTGCCTTAGACGACCCCTTGCCAGATATTAAAGACATTGAAACTACATGGGTAGCGTAAGAGTTGGCCTAGTTGTGTTGTGCATGGTATTATCTAGGGCCAAAAACAAATGAGCCGGGATCTGGAAAAACGTCCCTCAAGGCTTTTTTCCCAACATAGATCCAGATCAGCCTGTGCATACGCACAATCTGATCAGGATCCATATTGTTCTCCAATAGCTTCTTCGTGGCCTGTAGTAACTTATAGAGACCTGCATTGATGCATATTGGACTGCATTTGATACAATGTAACATACCGGTCTTGAAACTCAATTTTGAAAAATAAGGGACGTTTTTCCATATCCTGGCTCAAATGATTTCAGCGCTGGTACCAAGTTTTTCACTCTCTATCGAGGTCCTGTATGAACAATGTATGTAGGTAAATGTAGAAAATGTAGATACATTCTTGATTTAGAAGTACAAAATGAACTTATATGACGTTTCATTGGACATGGATGAATTACCCGTACAGACTGACCAATTCATGCAATACTTCTTGAAAATATTCTTAAATGCTTTTATGTTTGGCAACCTAACATTGCTTTCTTTTAAGAAATCATAGTCACTAATATCTTTCTGGTGTAAATATTCTTTCATCTAAGACATCGAATTGCAGATGAAATGACATGGTAGCCTACCTCTGCAAAGATATCTCATTTATTGCTTGCGTATATTACAGTTGGAAGGGACGTGGCATCTTTTCGCGTCTATCAGTTATTCCACACATAAACTGTCCGGTGTAGTCATTCAGAAACAGGTTTATGGTAACGAAGATCCTATAAGATCACGAATCTTTGCTAGAGACCTAGACAATGCTTCGTAAGTATTGATATTTGATATTGTTTAATATTTTTGGTGTTTTAATATAGATCTGTGTTCTAGTAATTCCTATACTGAAACTGTAGGATGTACATGTAGTCATTCGGAAACGTATTTCGTGTAACGTTCCTGTTCCTGTACGTTCGGGAATCTTTTCGCAGACCTAAATAATGCTTTGAAAGATATTTTTGTATAGTAAAGTACATTGTAATTAAATATGCGAGATTTTTAGTTATTTCTCCTATTGAACTCTGCACACTTGACATTCAGAAATATATACATGTATGGTAAAGAATACCATGCGTTTAAGAATCTCTACCACTTTACCTAAAATGATTTAATGTGTGGGTTAAAATTTAAAAAAAAACTGATATCAAACATTCTATACGCTCACGAATCTTTGTCCAAGACGCAAATAAGACTTCGTTACCATTTTTGTACATTAAACTAACACAAGGTGCGTTGCTTGCATATGGCATGTTTCAGTAAAATAATTTAATAATAGGGAACGATTTGATCCAGTTATCTATGACGTAGTTTCGGACAAACAAATTGTATATCATAGGTGTTGTTAAAAAAATCTCGTAACTACGGCTTGATTCAAGCCGTACTTACGAGATTTTATAACAACACCGACGGTTTATCAAAACATAACCTTAAACCCAGTCTATTTTAGCACAAAATCCATTGCCATTACAGAATATGTACAGACTACACAAGCACTGCCCGAGAAATGTGTCTTGGCGAAGGGAGTCATATTATTACCCCACCTATTGGTAACGTGGGCAATTTCTGTAAGTACATGTAGTTTTATTCGGTCCTAGGTCTAGTTATCCATGAATGACTGTGTGTCGATATTGTTCGGGTTCATACAATCTCCTGCCTAGATCCTTTTTAAGCCAGACTTTATTTTTTACTTTTTTACTTGTTTACAACTGGATCCTACTGTTTAACCCTTTCCCAGACGACAAAAATTTAGGTCAGTCCAAATTGAAAGCAGTTGCAGACAACAAATTTTATGTTAAAAATATATAATTTGCGAACAATATAGCACAGAAAATATTGAGACAAAAGGAGAAACTGCTGTTCATCAGCAGTTTCTTCTTTTGTCTCAATGTTTTCCCAAGCCTATTCAATTAGGCACGTCAAAACCAGGTCTTGTTTGGGAAAGGGTTAATTAAACAATGATTAAACTTCATCGGCTTTACAGTTGTTTCAATGGCTTAATTGGCATAACTTGATAACTTTATCTCATTACATAAAATTAATACTGTCCAACTGCCCGAAAGTTTCAATAAATCTTACATTAATTAATCTTCGGAGGCCAAGTAATCCAGCGTCATCGTAGGTAGGATAGTGCACATAGTACTCTTTGCGTTGAGTTCTTGCTATCACATTTCATTATTCATGTATTGAAATGCTTTAATGACTTCCGCAAATAGCTGCCAAATCTTTTCAAATTTTATTTCCATTTTCAACCATTGTTGATGCCATTATTACTTGTATGTAATTATGTATTTTTGCATTTACGACGATGAATAAATTTGTTCAAGTCTAAATTTATAAAGTTTTGTTCTTGTTCTTGTGTTTGTTTCTCACACACAGATTTTAGTAAGATACTCAATATCACTGAAGACTTCTTCATCGAGTACACGTGCACTAAACGTAATTTAGACGACTCATGTGACCATTCGGGCGCCGAACTCCACGTTTACACAAGGCACGTGCCTTTTCCAATACAAGACCAAGCGGATAACAATAACAATGGTGGGGCAGACTACGGTGCTGACTATGGTGCAGATTACCCGGATGGTGCAAATGATGACGAAATGGATGACGTTGATAATGAAAATGACGTAGACAATGAGGAAGAGGAGAATTATGAAGCGTTGATTCAAAGACTTCAACAAGATATCCTTGACATGATTCCTCCACTTGCTAGAAATGTCTGTCTGAATCCAAATGACCTTAAACATGAGACAGGTAAACCATTCTAACGTAAAAGTAATGTATTGTACTCGTGCTATCTGTTTTGGCAAGAATAGCTGTAAGTACGGGCGATTCAAACAACATATCTCGAGGGAGTTGGAACAGATTGAACAATTGACGGCCATGTTTATCTTTTGCTTTTTCATACCCTAACGATATGAAAGGAATATACATCAAGTATGATTGAGGAAATAGGTATAAAATCTTCCTTTAACTCATTTTCCAACATGAATATGGTTCTAGTTGTTTTCTATACTTTTGAAAATTCATTTTTGTACTGAAACAAATCTTTCTTAACATGGGATACCGGTATCTTTATGTGGAATTGATTTTCTAATGAGGCGGTCCCATAGTCCAGACACGATATTAGGTCTATGTTTACAAAAAATATCTATGTAAACAATACATTATCGAAAACCAAACCACTGTATGTTCGCATGTGATGGTTCGATTCTTGTAGGTTTCTTACATCTACCAATTTCGAAACAACGCATGCAAAATTGTATTATGAATAAGCCCATTACTAAGCAACACAATTTCGACTCGTCCAAATTCAATGAAAATACAGACGACAACTAAAAAATGAATGAAAATGTGCATTTTTTAATTTTAATCATTTTGTATGGGAAATATTGTGGGAAATGAAGAAATTGCTTGTCACAAGCAATTTCCTTATTTTTCATGATATTTTTCATAGTCAGTTTCTTGTGGGGAGTCATAAAGAGTCACTGTGGGGCAATGGGTTAAGAAAAAGAACGCTTTCCCATTTTTACAAACTAGATAAAATTTGTAAAGATGTCGCATGGTATTGTGACTAGGCTCTATGAATACTGCTGCTTTTCACCACAGATAATTTAATTAATATGTGACCCTCCACGCTAAAAGGGACATTATCAGAAGTCAAAAAATCCAAATTTTGACTATTTTGTCAGACTCAGCACAAGTAAACCAGATAACCTACTGTATACAAAAAATGAACATAGAGTAAGATAGAGACAACATTTCAGATTTAGAAAATGACATACAAATGAAACATGTCGGCCCTAATCTGGTTGCGCGGACTGCGCAGACTAACTGGGACGATATTTTTCAAACTTCCTATAGGGTCCCTTTTAGCGTGATGTGTCACAATTTATTATTATCATTTCAATCCCTTTAAGCGTGGTGCAGCCCACCGAACAACAGTTTAAACTATAAAGAAGCAAATTGTGACATTGACTTAGCCTACAACATAATGGGAGATTACGATGATTTTAATCCAACTGATGTAAGTATATAAAGTCCATTTTTATATAGCTTTTTGCTTAAGAAGGTCTATTTGAGTCTTCGAACATCGCGTTCATTGTTACAGAAGATCTATATTATTCTTCTATTAATTTGTATATTTGTAAGCTCTTTTACATAACATTTCATAATGCGTTTTCAAGAGATATGGCACATTTCCAATGTAACGTGTCTTTGTACGTTATTTCTTTATCGTTGGTATATTTTCTTTAAATTTTACCTTTCTGGATGTTTATGTAACTATCTACATACCAGTAATTTTATATACATCCAGATATGTGTTGCGCCTAATATGACCTTAGTAGTCGACGGGCCTTAAAACACCATTCATTCATTCATTCATTTATTCTTTATCGTTGGTATGTCAGGCTATATTCCATTTCGGACTATTCATCATCATATCTACATTTGCGAGTTTACGGTCATTGGTAGGCCCACGAAGTGGCTCGTAGCCATACCATCTCATTTCCCATGAACTATTGCTACCTTCACCATATTTTACAACAGAACCAAACATTTTCACTGTACATTTACAATTATCTTCATTTGTAGTAATACATATGTTGCGCTTTTTAATTGATGCTATACTTAACACTTATGTTACAGGTCCACGGTTATTGGTACGAAGTTGCACGCTCCCATGGCATTTCGTTTCTCGGCAACACAGGGCGGCTTTCGGCTTATTTTACCTCTGCATCCAATAGTGCAGATACTCTTCAGATACTTTATACTGGCCTTTCACAGATTGGGTATATATTCACTCTGTTCTTTCCTTCTTAAAGGATGGTTTGCAACAATGGCTCAAAGAATAGATTTTCTTAAAACAGTCTCTGAAATGATAGGGTTACCTAATATCTTTAATTTGTATATGTAGGAAATCTGATAAGTTTTTCTTAGATAATGGCTAACAAAGTGGGTGGGGTAAATTGACACGAAAAGTAAATAATAGCCTTGAAGTTAAATAAATTTTCTGTATGGATCAGATCAAAATGAAATTTTGCATGTACTTTGAATGGACACAGGACAGAACATTTTTGGAATCATTCTTCATAATATTATACTTAAGTTTTTTTTTCTATTTCTGTGTTCGTTCTTCTGTCAATCTCAGATTTAACTTCTTTTTGGTGTACTACCTGTACGAAACTACCTCTACATCTTTTATTTTTTATGAATTGATTTCTAAACACAACTGCCTGTCTATCATTGTGTTTACTTTACAGAGAAGGCACGATATGTTCAGATATCCAAAGTACCACATTGATGACCAGATGTCCTGCAGAACCTGTAGCTGATTACCTAGCTTTGTTTAATGAGACTAATAATCAAACATCTTATAGTGAGTTACAAATTTGGCCTTATCGGATTGAAAACTCAATTATAGATGTGATTAGGATATCTTAGCAAACATGTTTTTAAGGCGCATCACGAAATAAGTGTTTATCAAATTCAATATGATGCTATAGATATACGAGTAACGTACACTTTGTTCCGATAGAATACTAAAGAACCAAAAATTATTTTGTAAAACCATACGTTAAAGGCTTTGTAGGTACATGTAACGAATCCTTTTCTGGTTGACGTTCATTTATTGTACTTTCATATCCTGGATTCCTTGGCTTGGCGTTTTTAACTATCCGTACTCTTATTGTATTTCAGTCCCATACAAAATCGTGTACACAGACGGCGTATCCTTCATGCTGACGCTTGTTTGCGAGTTTGTGGATGAGTCTGGTGACTGTGCTAATGGATTTGCGTTCACACGGGTGTGGTCCAGAAATATGTCTGTAACGCTGGAAGAAATAGAAGATGTGTTAGTATATGGAGAATGGGTCTGTCTGGAAAATAAACTGCATGATTATGTGCTCTTTTCTGATGAAGGTTTGTATGTATTTTCTTCCTAACACAATGGCAAATATTCACCATGGATTTTAATGTATTGATAGTCCAAATGATTCAAAACATTTCTTCCAAGAAGATGCAACATACCATTTCAACAATAAGGGGAAAAATTTTCATTGCAAAGTCAGTTTTCTGGTCAATTAATCTCTCGTTTCAAACAGGATTTGTATTATCTGCTCCATAATTGATTAAAATTAATCAGTTTTCTTTTTGTCCAAAAAGTTTAAGAAGCAAAATACTGGTATATAAGTAATATTTGGAATACCTGTTATTTTCACTTTCATATACATGAATGTGTTAGCTGGTTATTTGAGTTACATGTATTACCTTTTGAATAAAAATGTTTTAATGTATGGGGTATCAATTCCCATCAGTTTTGATTTTAGCTACCATCGGATGTGAAATACTTAATATTACCAATCAAAATTAAAATTCTTTAACATGTAGCTAACATTATAGTCACTGTATTGTTGTCGTCTGAAGTATATGATATTTTTTTTGAAGTATTGGATATTTTTTGCAGATTATTCATGTATGCAAGGCCTAGAATACTACGTTCAAGAAAGTAAGTTCGCAATTTTCTTTTTTATACTTGAAAATACATTTATGATATTATCGGTGCCAAATAAACAATAATGGCTACCAAAGTAGAACCCAGGTAATAGTATAAGAACTTTTCAAAGGATGACCTTACTTCTAAACTTTAAAAAGAATATTCAGGATGTAGAACAACAACAAGGTGAATCAGAGGACATTGTTAAACTCTCTGACTAGGATATCTTATAAAAGTATGCTTCATTGCCTGATCAAGATCCATTTTATTATATCTAAATTCTGTGAATGAAACATATCTTACATAATAATCCAGATGTTGAAATAGTACCAGAAGATGTAGAGGAAAGTGAAGATTTAGACGAAGATGTTGAGCAACAACAAGACGAGCCTGAAGATGCTATGAAATTATCTGATCTTGACTGGGAATTGGAAATCTCAGATGAAGATTTTTACTCGTAAGATAGGAAGTCTGCATGGTTAAATATGTACACAAGAATATATCTATATATGACACTGTGCAAGTAAACATGCAATGAAATAGATCGTATACTAATGACAAAATAATCACATGATACTGGCATGGTCCTTTTTTTTTAAAAAAAATGTACGAAATAGATAATGCATGGAATCATACAAAGATTATTACATACCCTATATTTTAGCCACGAACATCATGTTAGTTAAGTAAGAAACAAAGATTTAGAACAAAGCAAGATGAGCATAAAGACATACTTGCTAAAACAACATTATTTGATCTTGTTTGGGAGCTTGGTATCTTCGATGAGGACATGAAGACGACATTGCTGCAAACAAAATGATTAGTGTTTGACATAACGTATGCATGGTATCAAAAGAATATCAGCATGTGTACATTGTTTTTTGGTAGGCCTACAGACACTGATGGTGTGCTCGGCCAAAGCGTGGGACGTTTTTTCGCGATCATTGTATTCCGTCGGTGTTGTTATAAAATATCGTAACTACGGCTTCGATAAAGCCGTAGTTACGAGATTTTATAACAACACCGACGGTTTGTCAATACATATCGGCAAACCCGGTCTATTTTTAGAACAAATTCATTGTTATTAGAAAGACTATCCAATCAGATCTTTTCAACTAACATTTAAACGCAAAATACCTGTACCTTGTTGTAGCGAAAAACGTCCATCGCTTTGGCCGAGTTCACCACCAGTGACAGAGTAACATATCGTTTATGACATACATGCATCGTATACGTAAACATAGCATGTAGATAGTGAAATAGGGAACAGAAAGCATGATATTGATCAGCACAGTCCATACAAGCAGTATACCACTATACCAACATTACTACTGTTGCCCGCAAATCCAGATTGGAAGATATCTGACACATAAGAGACAATATTTAATGTCCTATTAAAGACGATAAGGTCGACAAGGCATACGATTGTATACGATTGACAAGAAATGCAGACAATCGTGCATGTAACAAAATACTGATATCGACGACCTAGAAAATAAAATAAAGACGATCGAGAATGTTTGGAACCACAAAATGAAATTCGAGACAGGGGACATTAAAGAATTAATTCATCGGGGATTTCTTCTCTTGAGACAATGTTATGTGGAATGATTTCATTGATACATCTGTGTCGAAATAAAAACATAAAAAAAAGTCTAGATGATGAATTAGACAATCTGCATGACATGCTAAAATGATTATCCAATGGCACAAAAGAAGCACGACGCGCATATGATGGCAGATTTAAGATTTTTAAATGAGGATGCGCGGAACGCAAAGTTCAAATCAATGTTATGCATGTTTACTCAAGAAGACAAATAAAACATCACCACACACTGGAAATATTGGAATGAAAATATAAACAGATTAGAACATAGGGCAATGCCTTTACAGATATGTCCACACAGATATGAAATAACAATGTTAACCCATTAACAGACGGCAGATTTTAGACTCTTCTAATTTGAGGATGTTGCAGACGACAATTTTAAGTGAATGGAATTTTAATATTTTTTGTCTTTTTTTTATAGAAAACATTGCGGGAAATGAAGAAATTGCTTGTTACAAGCAATTTCTTCATTTTCCACAATGTTTTCCATAGCAATTTTCTTGTGGGGAGTCAAAAAGGGTCACTGTGTGGGAATGGGTTAAGCACGCACAGGATTGTAAACTACATGTATTTTAATATATGAGCATGGCCATAGAAATGCTAACATCCTACATATGAAATGGCGTGCACGTAATTGTTTATTTTCTGACATGATAGACATACAATAGTCCCAGCCGAAATTGACAGTGACGTAGGCTGATGTTTACTGCTGCAAAACCAATCAATTCGTCTGATTTGATCCGTTACAAATACGAAGAGAGTTGATTGGTTGTCAAGTAGTAAACGTTAGCCCACGTCACTGTCAATTTCGTCTGGGACTATTGTACTAATTATGATAGAGCATGTTTAATATATATATCGTCGGTGTAAATGCAAAACCTCGTATGTCGATTGGTGCGATTTTCAAAGTACAAACTTGTGTGCCCTGTGTAGACGATTCTTGCAGATTTTGAGATATTTTTATTGATCAGTATAATTGACACATTATTTGTTAGCAATATGTCCAAATTTCAAGTAAGACATTTCAGTTTGGGAAAAGTTACTACACTTTTTTCCCTCCCCTTTAAAAATTTCCGAAACCGAGATACGAGGTTTTGCATTTACAACGACGATATGATAATCTACCAATAAATTCAAATCTGAATCAAATATGGTATAAAATGGATAATGAACTTAGGTGAATCGAAGTTGATAAAAACCAGGACCTGCGTCTCAATCAAAACAAAGTTTCATAATCGGTAAACAATTACCAAAATAGGTCTTAAAAAAGCATAAAATTCAATTAATAAATTCAATTAATTTTCAAAAATACAGTTGAAGGTCAGATATAAGCCAAACTCTGGGTAGAAGTATTGGTCTAGCGACTGATCGTTTTACTGAAATGATAGTAGATAATCTACTGTGCATTATATTAACGTATAATATTGTCAGGCTTTTGGGCTTCATTGGAAACCACGTTGAATTAATTTTCATGTCTACTTTCAGGTGAGATGAATCCTGAAAATACTCCAGACGTCGACATCGACAACCTTGTTGTATAATTCATATGAACATAACCATTCGTGTAAATATAGGTTCATGGATTATTTTACTTTAATTTGTGTGTTTATTTTGAATTTTATTTCAAGCAACAGAACATTTGAGGGGGGTCTTATTTCCACAACAATTTTTAAATTAGCCTACGCTAAAATACATCTGATTGGGCGATACATACGTCCAATCATTCAGATGTCTTTTAAGAATGGAATAGTCGAAGAATACAGTTCCTGGTCAATATCTGATGAAAAACAGTGAAAATGTCAAGTTTCATTTAAATCACGAGGATTCGGGAGTAAATACTTTATTTCTTAATAAAACAACAACAACAACAACACTTGAATTACATGAACTGAACAGAAAAACATCTAGAACTTTAAATGTAGTGAAGTAAACAATCTGGCCTTCATGAATGTGTATTATATCATTATCGTAGTATGATAAAGATCGATTCCTCTTAATATGGCAATTTTGAATTAAATATGACGCATTCAATTTTCGACAGTGAAAAGTTGAGATTTCGTGCCAGATCTGTTCCGCAGCTTAACCCAATACTAGACGACAAAATTTTAGACTGATCTAAATTCAAAGATGTTGCAGACGACAATTTAAACTGGATGCAATTTCACAATTTTGGGGTTTTGTGTAGAAAACAATGTGGAAAATGAAGAAAGTGCTTGTCACAAGCAATTTCTTCATTTTCCACAATGTTTTGCAAAGACTTTATTTTGTAGGGCGTGAAAAGGCGTCCTTATGTGGGAATTGGGTTAAAATATCAACGATGTCGCAGGTACAATTTTCATCATTTTGGGGTTGTTTCTCAATAATGTTTTGGAATATCGGTTGTAAAAAAGAATAAAATAACGATTCGTTTTAAAACGTGTGTTTTTCTTACTTTTAACACCCTTTTGTACATTCTTGATCCCCAAAATAAACATAATTCTAGAACCCGTGAATTCACAAAAATGTTAATGACCAAAGTCCAACCCTACTCGAGAGGCATTACACTTCTTTTCCTCTACACAGACTGAATCGTTACGTCACAAGTCACGTGAGTTATATACTGCGTCTTTGTAAAATCATCATTGAAGGGGCGTCCGTGGCCGAGTGGTTAGAGTCGCTGACTCAGGATCACTTGTCCCTCACCTCTGTGGGTTCGAATCCCGCCAGGGACATATGAAGTTTCAAGTGAGGAAGCTATCAAGCTGGCTTGCGGAACGTCGGTGGTTCTACCCAGGTGCCCACTTGGGGTCTTCCTTCACCATTCAAAGCTGGAAACAGGTCATAAGAAGGGAGTTCCTTCCTGGGCACGCCCAGTCTACTACTCGGTCATATGGAAATGTCCGGCAACCGAGGATAAATAACCTAAAACACACACACAATCATCATTGATTCGTAAAAGCTCACAATAAATGACCTGGCCGAGCACCTTTAGCTATCAGCTAGAGATACTCTGCCAGTTCTTTTATTGTGAACTATACTTGAGATTTAACACAGATCAACGTAAAGACCTTGGAGTCGTCTAGACTCATGGTTTGATGCAATCTGAATAAATTCAGATGTTTAATAATATAACATCTGAGAACCACCCATTAGAGGTCATCTTCAGAGACATTGGAAAGGGTAAGACTTTGGTAAATAACTTTCCTGATATTTGTCGTTTTGTTACATTCTATTGGATGTCATTGTTGAATGCTTCACCATCGGTTGGCATGGAACGTGCAGATAATCCATTCACTTCAGTCACGCGGCCCCTGAATTCATCAAACTAGGATGTTTTTGTTAACTGCCTTCCAACAGATGACAAAGTTTTCATCTAGCACGGATCTCATCTATGGGTTGTAGCAATACGGATACAAGGAGGTTTAATGACACAAGTCTTACCCGAATCGAGAGGTTTGCCACAATTATTTCTCAATATAGATCGGATGGGTAAATCTACGAAAACATTGCCTCGCTTCAGGTAAGACATTTTGCAACAACTTTCTTATTTCTGCGTCAATTTTGAAACGGTTTGTTGAATGTAACCTGCCTTACTGAGCTCTTTCCTCCTCTTGATGTATGACTTACTTGAAACCTCCTTGTACTTTTTTTCAGAAATTGATCCCAACCGACCAGAAAAAACGAAAAAAGTCCAGATAGTTTTTCAGGTAAGTCATACATCAGAGAAAAGAGCTCCGTAAGGCAGGGTACATGCAACAAAACGTTTGAAAACTGACTCATACATAAGGAAGTTATTGCACAATTTCTTACCTAAAGCGAGGCAAATTTGTCTGTAGTTGTTATCATTTCGTTTTCTGGTCGGTTGGGGTCACTTTTTTGGAGAAAAAAAGGATTCCGCAAATATTTTATACATCTGAGAAAAAGAGCTCAGTAGGGCGGCGTACATGCAAAAAAACTTTTGAAAATTGACGCAGAAATAAAAAGGTTATTGCAAAAATTTTGACCAGAATCGAGATTGCTTTTGTCCGTAGTTGTTATCCATCCTATGAATGCACAATCTCCACCGTGGATGGTATTGGCAGGGGCATAGATGCCGATCAATAAGGTAAACTTTTAATTAACAATTTCTGGTTTTGACGCCCCCTTTCACAGAAGGTTGTGAGAACAAGTAATGAACGGATGAAAACAAGCATTCTGTTCCTTTTCCCCAGTCATTTTTTCACTGATTTAAATCATATAGTAATGGATAGGCCTATATTTGGCGTCTTCCAGATCTTTTAATGTAGACCACGTCTAATTACTTCTCAACTGTTTTTTGTCAATTTAAAAGTAGTCAACTAAACTTTCACTTGCTTGGGTTTTTTTCGCTCTTCTTTCTTTTTTCTCCTTTGAACTAAATATTTACAATATAAAACAACAACAGCATCTACAAATTCCATGTAAAATAAATACAACACAGAAAGCCCTAAAACTGACCATATTTTTCCACATACTTGGACACATCTGAACACACACATAATACTCTTTTTACCTGACCTTAAAGGGCGACGGTAACAGATGGTCTAATTGCAAAAAATGATTTTTTTTGAAAAAATATGCAAAACTTTTGTGTTGACCACCTCGGGATGGTTAATAATATGCGATTCAGACAGAGAATGAGCCGAAATTACAAGACAGATAGCTGAATTTAGGGAGAATCCAAGCCTAAATTCAACCCCATCACTGATGGGGTTAGAATTATTTTTAAATTGTTGCGCATGCGCATACAGCGCGGACCATGATTCAAACGAGATTCATACTTAAATTTCAATATGACGTCATCATGTATGTTGTGACGTCATTTAAGAAAGTCGCATGTCCTACTGTTTTGACCTACTTTCGACATCGCTTCATAAATTTGGTATCAAATTGCGAAAAAAATGAGTCGTTGCTTCAATAGTTTCTCGTAATCATTTAATCAGGTCATATAAAGCTTAAAAAGTGTACATTTCGTTTGTATTTGACAATTTTTGGGTACAAATCTGGGAAATAGTAGCTTTAAAGGACTTAGGTATACCATTCATCATTATCTACAAAACACTTCTGCAACTTCGGGCCTCGCCCGTAGAAACGAAAATTGACGACATATCCCTCGTCATATCCGTAGTCACGGATGATGCCCTGGAATTGACGATGACGTCTGTTTTTTTAGCGTGGTTTTTTGTTTGTTTGTTTGTTTGTTTTTTTGTTTTTTTTTCCGGATACCATTGTCAATATCAGTTTCTACGGATGACGCCCGAAGATTTACGCAATGTTTGGTATTTAATGTTGGATGGAATACTACATCGCATGCATTTTATTGGACGTAGATAAAACTATCAGGTATAATGTTCTAACAGTAACAAAACTTTGTAACTAAATGACACCTGCGTAACATAATTATGATAACTTATAAGTCTTTAGCCGTGTGCGATTTAGGCCGGTAGAGCTCTTCTAGAAGAGTCTGGTTCCCGCCTCTGATACACTACGTTGTAGAAAAAATACAACGCAGTGTATCAGAGGCTGGAACCAGACTAGCTCTACCGCTTCTGGAAGACGCTCTACCGGCCTAAATCACACACGGCTTCCCTTTCCCTGTTACATCACTCGTGTTCTGACAAAAATGTCGCCCATTAATGGTTTGATATCGTGAACTTATGTGGGGGAGCAGCTGGAGGCTCGGTAGGGGTGTTGTGGTAGTGAAACAACAGGAATCAATGGTTAGGTGCTCCAGCCGCGATATAACCATAGCAGAATCGATGAAAACGGCGAAAAATCCCGATAAACTAAACATCACTCGTGATCTGTGGTCACGTGGCCCAAATGCACTCAACAACTTAAAAAAGTTCTAGTGTTACAGAACCAATTAGTTCTGTGTTGTGTAAAGTTGTTTGTAAGGATAAACTTTTAAAAAATATGAATAACATACCACATATTATTAATTAAATCATCAGATTTCATAAGCACCATGCTTATGAAATCTGGTGATTTAATGATTGTTTACTTCTAACCATAACATATTACAATGGGTATTTGTATCTAATGACAGTAAGTTGTTTCTTGAATAAGTGTACAGTGAAATTATACCATTCGATCAAAATAATCATCTAAACTTTTGATAACAATTTGATGATATTTGGTTGTTGTATACTTATCAAAAAAGGAGAAAAGCAAAACTCTTTATGCATAGTTTATAAAATCACAAATACGACAATGAATCTGAAAGTACCTCCAGTGTTCATGGTTGTGTTATTCGTCGTGGTTATTGGAAGCCGTTCGAGTTTTGGAGCCAAAGAAAAGAGGCTGCCCAGGGCGTGTTACTTGCTGGATAAGATTCCTGTACAACAGAAATTCAATTTGGACAAGGTACGTTGGTTATTTTACCCATACACGACGGCAACATTATAGATGGGTCCAAATTCAAAGATGCTGAAGACAACAATTTTAAGTGAATAAACTTTTACGGTTTTTTGTCTCCATGAGTAGAAAAGATTGTTGGAAATGAAGAAATTGCTTATCTGAAACAATTCTTCATTTTCAAGGAGTTTAGTCCTTCATTTAATAGAGCGCCCAAATGCGTCATTTTGTGTGAATGAGTACATTTTGTAACGTAAATTCATGTTTTCTAGAAATCTTATATTAGTCTTTAAGAACAGCTTTTTATTGTGAGTCTGGAAAACATCCGTTACAGTCTTTCAACCCTTTCCCAAACACGACCTGGTTTTGATGTCCCTAAAAGAAAAGACTTGGGAAAACATTGAGACAAAAGAAGAAACTGCTGATAACCAGCAGTTTCTCCTTTTGTCTCAATATTTTCTGTGCCATATTTTACACAAATCCTATCTGTAATAACATCCATTTTGTCATAAGGGCAGTTTTTGAAGTGAATTACCCTAAAACTTTGCCGTTTGGGAAAGGGTTGAAAATAACAATGCAGCCTGATCACGATCAATACACACGGTGTATAGTCACGTGACTCAGAATTTCCGATAATCTTCAATATCTTTTTTAATACTTGACAAATTTGAATAGCATTGAATTTTGTGCTAAAAATAGACTAGGTTTACCGTTATGTTTTGATAAACCATCGGTGTTGTTATAAAATCTCATAACTACGGCTTGATTCAAGCCGTAGTTACGAGATTTTATAACAACACCGACGAAACACGATTTGTTTGTCCGAAATTACGTCACAGTTAATTGGATAAAATCGTTCCCTATTCGGTTTGAAGCAGAGAAGGTGGGAAGATGCCAGGAATAAGCTGGACGTGTTGGATTTTTGAAAAATCAACTGATAAAAAAGTTATTGAAGATAAACCAAATTTTTGGTTCATCTTTTTTTTATGAAATTGGCTCCTCAGTAAGAGAAGATGTTTAATGAGAATGGTTATGCACGGAAGGACGATTTCACGACAGGTATATCATGGACCATTACATAACGGTGCTTTTCATCGAACGCCTCGTACCTGCAGCTTAACCCTTCCCAAAACAGGAAAATTTTAGGGTGTTCCACTTCAAAAACTGGCACAAATGACTAGATGGATGTTATTGAAGATATGATTTGTGTAAAAGATGACACAGAAAATATTGAGACAAAAGGAGAAACTGCTGGTTATCAGCAGTTTCTTCTTTTGTTTCAATGTTTTCCCAAGCCAATTCTATTAGGGACGTCAAAACCAGGTCTTGTTTGGGAAAGAGTTAAAGCGACGATAAGTCCTATTGGCTTTTCGGCAAGTTATCGTGTGATCCAACCTCTACATTTAAAACATGTCGTTTCAAATCAGCGAATTTGTAATTCGTAAGTTAGTTGCCATTTATACATTCAGATTTACTACCTAGCTATAAAGAAATTTATAGAATGCAGTACAAAGCAACCCCGAGAAAAGCATGGCCCCGGACGTCGCATAGAAATTCCTTAAGTTTAAAGGCACTAAGTCCGTTGACCTAAAAAATTATGCAATTGTTCAACCCACTTAAATATGAAGGTCAAGTGTCGTTTCCTTAATTATTACGTAAAGTTAACCATTATCCGAATGAAAAAAGACAAGTCTAAATTGACAACTGACAGAATGACGTGCTAAATGGTATGGGAAATGGAAACTCCGAAATATATAATTATGCAATTGAACATTTTAAGTCAGAACTTTTTTCAGAAATCAAAGCAACTTGATAACATTACCATTTTAATGAGGTCATAGAGTAATGGCTTCATATTATTTGGCAAAATATCATGTTAGAATTGTTAATATTATTTAGAAAGTAGTTGTTTTCCGGTAAGACTTTTGTCATTTTTGTCAATGACAAAAGCGTTTTTTTTTCTGATTCAAAATTTTATTTTCTTTGTCAGTTTCAAGGTACGTGGTATACAGTAGCTCGTACGACAGACGTGTTTGGGGATGATACATACGAATCACCAAGTACGGAAATAACTAAACATGAAGACGATACATATTCCTACTCTTATACGGGAATGGAGTAAGTCATTTTATCAACGCTACGAAAATTACTTGCTTTATTGTGTAGAATTACGAATAATTTCCATGCGAAACTGGCATTTAATCACAAATCATTCCAATGCGTTCATGTAATTGTTTCTCAATAGTTTCTACAAACTACAATAATTGAGCCAGGATCTGTCCCTTAAGGCTTTTGAGCCCAACATAGATCCAGATCAGCCTGTGCATACGCACAGACTGATCAGGATCCACGTTGTTCTCTAATAGCTTCCTTGTGATCTTTAGCAACTTAAAGAGAGCAGCATGGAACTATATTGGACTGCATTTGACAACAGGCTGATCTTCAAACTCATTTTTTGAAAAATGCTATAGGGAATGTTTTTCCAGATCCCGGCTCATTATTATTTATTTCGTCATATTCTATGTATAGGAGCGGAGGGCAGTGCGTTCCAGTGGAGACCGGAAGTCTCGAAACTACCAACAGAACTGGTGTACTGAAGCGTATTCGACCAGGAGGTTCATCCAACGATTATGGTGAGTTTGTATCTGCAATGTTGAAAATATGTGGTGGAACTTAATAGGTAGTATGTGTTCTATGTTTGTTGAAAAAAGCCTTTTGACTGGATATGCTATTTCGTTCAGTGAAGTACATGTGCTTTGGAAAAAGGTAGACCTATCCAAATTATGAACATTTTGCTGCATGAATGTGGAAAACCCACTATCTCTTCCACGTTTTCAGGACGACCATCATTCTGAAAACCGCTTATGCTTCGAAATGAAAAAATCAACATCTCTTATATTTCTAGTAACCATGATTGTTTCCTTCACTGACTACTTCAACATGGCCATGGTTTATTACTGTTTTATCTACAAACATGGAGGGAAATACGAGTGTTCACCGGATGGTATACATGTAGAAATCATGTCCAGGTTCGAGAATCCTGATCAAGATCTTCTTAAACACTACATTAGATTGACACAGAGACGATTGTGTGTAAACTCTATACGTCTTGTAACGACAAAACCGGGTATGTACTGACTCTATCACTTCCTATGCCAATCAAACAAGTTTTCTCAGACAAAATATTTTGATTAACCCTTTACCAGACAACACAATTTTGGACCGTTCCAAATTCAAAGATGTTGCAGACGACAGCTTCATATGCATGGAATTTTACATTTTTGTTGCTTTTGTTAAGAAAACATTGTGGGAAATGAAGAAATTGCTTGTCACAAGCAATTTCTTCATTTTCCACAATGTTTTTTAAGCCTTTTCTTGTGAGGGAGTCAAAAGGCGTCACTGTGCAACAATGGGTTAAAATATGACAGTATGAATTATTGTCAAATCATACGTTAACGATACATTGGTGGTGTTACCTACATCATGTTGTCCTTTTGTGAATTAGACATTGTAATCTGCAAGTGATTCTTAACATATAATCCAGTAGTTTCATTGTTAATTAAAATCTGGAGCGTTTAAAGTGACATTTCACGATATTTTTTACATAAATTTTACTTTTATTCTATCAAAAAGAGCATGATTTCTTATGGAAATTCTGAAAATTTCAAGCCAAAATGTTGAACCGTTTACGAAAAATGTATATTTTTTTGCTAAAATTAAACGAATTGTTGTGGATAACAGTTCAGATTTATATAGAATTCGTCATTTCTGTCTCAACTTTAAAGGCGTATTTTTAGCTTATAAATAACAACTTAAAAAAACTGATAGCATTTCTACGCATTAGAATAAACAATCTTTGCATCAAGACATACTTTTGAAAAATGAAATAAATGTGAAATGTCACTTTAATAATTGCTGTTTAGGTGTATCTTACATAAACCAACCATGAAATGATGAAATAAATTGGTTTGAAACCATAGGCTTATTTCAAGGTTAAAATTCGTTGTATAATTTTGAAAATCACAACCAACTTTCTTATTGCATATCTACGTAATTACATGGTCATTTAAGTTATGATATGCAAATAATTCACGAATGATGTTTATATTTTAGGTCTGTGTAAGATACCCGAACTCTTAGCTGAAGCAGAGAAAGGGGAAGTCGATGTTTCAAACAAAAATGATGGTACGATTCTTGATCACTTTTGTTTTTATTCATTAAGTTTTTTTGTAACTCAATAAATATAATATATGACGTCCCCATTCGAAACAACATCTACAGAATACGGATGTACATGTAGAAGCATTTGATTGTTACTGGAACAGTTTATCATGGAGTAAGACAAAAACGATCATTTACAAGCCTCCCCCATCATTTTCTACTTTGAAAGTATAGTAAATTTTAACAACCATCGTGTCTTAACCCAAACGACACATTTTTATGGTGGTTCAATTTGAAAGATGTTGCAGACGACAAAATAGGTATTATTAAGTATAAGATTTATGCACAATATAGCACAGAAAATAATGAGGCAAAAGAAGAAACTGCTGGTTCTCAGCAGTTTCTTCTTTTGTATCAATGTTTTCATGAGCCATTTCTATTAGGGACGTCAAAACCAGGTCTTGTTTGGGAAAAGGGTTAAATGTTGATGTTAATTAATTTGGTACACATATGTGACCCCTAACGCCCAATAGAGAAGTCCACAAAACCAAAGTTTGAGAAACGGATCCCACTCAACAAAGGTCATTCGGATGTCGTATTTGAAAAATGAATACCTGATGAAATAGGGTAAACATTCTAGATTTAGAATATTATATTTAAAGTGAGAAGTTTCGACCATATTCAGGCTATGCAAACTGACTAGGGTCGATAATTTTCACACTTTCAATAAATGTCCCTATTGGCGTTACGGTTCACATATTCATAAAATGTGTGTTTTAGATTCTAAGCCAGATAAATGTGCTGTAGACAATATTCCGGCCCAAGAAAACTTCGACCTTCAGGAGGTAAGACTTAAGAAAGAATACCCGCAATGTCGCCATTTTGAGATTGATAAAACAACGGATTTTTTCCGAGCGGCCTCGTTACGTATACGAACCTATTCGGGCGCGGTCGTAAGCATTCGGCGGTGGAAAGTTCCACCGCCGAATGTTTTCGACCGCCCCGAATAATCCCGACGGTGCGCGAATCCCATTACGGGTATTCTACCTTAATGTCCATTCTATTCACTTTATGGGGCCATTTACGCTCGCCCAATAGGCATTACTGTTAGGTTTACCAAATTTTAAAAGATGTTTTAGACGAAGTAGTGGATGTTTATGAAGAAAGCAGTTGTGAACATTAACACGGTGAACAATCACGTGACTCAGAATTTCAGAAAATCTTCAATGACTTTGTTGATACTTAACCGATTTGAATTCGGTTTGAAGTAGGGAAGGTGGGAAAATGTCTGGAATTATGAGTACGCGGTATTTTTTGAAAATCAAATGGTAAAAAAGTAATTGAAGATCAAACAAAATTTTGATTGATCTCCAATAACTTTTTATCGGCTGATTTTACAAATTGTCACTACGTCCATCTAACGCGTGGCTTCTGGACACTTTCTCTGCTTAAAACCGAATTCAAATTGGTTAAGTATTAACAAACTAATTAAAGATTTTCTTAAATTGTTGTATCACGTGATTATCCTCCGTGATTAACTAACATTATGCATTATGCTACAATTAAGCCTGTTTATGAAACGTTAGGAACAAAGTGGAGGTAGAGCCTTTGGCTTGCGGAGATGACTTGAACCTATCCAGCTATCCTTTACCCTTCTTCAATGGAATGCTCAATTCTTCGTATAAAAGGATTTTTGGCAGTTTGGGTATCGAAGTGCAATGATTATGACTAGCGTTTTATTTCAGACTTTTTATTAATATAAAATGTGTTAACGACTATGTACAACCGGTACTTGTCTAATAACATTTTCTTCTTCTTCTCCCCTAAAAAAGGCTGTTTTCTATGGGATTATTGAATACAATTGAATGGTTTGCTTTTTGATGAAGAGTGTAAAAAAGGAATGATCTAGAACTTTTGCGTTGAAAAGGGTGGTTTACAGAATTGGTCGCACCAGTCTAGACATTTCATTTGTGTCTATATCCGCTAACCTCTATGTCTCCACAAAAATCATAATTTTCCATGATTTTTCTTTGTGTCTCATTCAATACGAATATATTTCCTTCGTCAGTTTTCAGGAACGTGGTACACGGTAGCTCGTACGACAGAGTTGTTTGGAGAGAATTCATACGAATCACCGAGCAAGGAAATTACTAAACGTGAAGACGATACATACTCCTATTCTTATACTGGAATGGAGTAAGCTTCTTTCCATATTCATTTTCCAAGAAAATAGCGAATTAAAGCTATATCGTATTTTTTATCAACGTCCTTTCCTGGTGATATACTTAAAAAAAACAGAGAAATTGTTGGGCAAGTATTTAACCCATTACCATACCTTGACTCTTTTTGACTCCCCAAAATATCAATGCTTTGGAAAACATTGTGGAAAATGAAAAAATTGCTTGTGACAAGCATTTTTTTTCATTTCCCACAATATTTACTACCCAAAAATACATAGAAATTATAAGTTTCATTCATTTGAAATTGTCGTCTGCGGCAATTTTGAATATGGATCTACCCAAAATCTGGTTGTTTGGGAAAAGGTTAAACACTCTCATAAGAACGGACATGTAATGGGTGATGGGAAAGATGTATGTTGTGTGCAATTTAGCATAGCAAATATTGAGACAAAGGCTTAGTGCGTTTTGAGCATTGTATTTCATAAGCCTTTCGAATGGGGACTGCAGTGTCAATAGTTGTTTGGGAAAGGAATGGCCAAAATACTTAATGATTTTTATTTTCTTGATATTTGAATAAACCATTACAACGATGCATAATCGCGTGATGCAATATTTTCAGAAAATCTTCAATTATTTTGTAAATACCGGACCGATTTGAATTCGGTTTAAAGCAGATAATGTAGGCAGACAATACGCATTAGATAGATGTGGTGCATTTTTAAAAAATCAACTGACAAAAAAGTTATTGAAGATCAACCAAAATTTGGTTGATCTTCAATAACTTTTATATCTGTTGATTTTTTTAAAAATCCACCACGTCAAGGTTATTTCTTACATTTTTCTACCTTCTCTGCTTCAAACCAATTTCAAATTGGTCAAGTATTGACAAAGATATTGAAGATTATGTGAAATTCTGAGTCATGTGATTATACACCGTGATTACCTTATGTTTAGGAGCGGAGGCAAATGTGCTCCAGTCGAGACCGGAAGTCTCGAACCTACCTACAGAACCGGTGAACTGAAGCTTATTCAACCAGGAGGTTCTTCTGACAACTTTGGTAAGTTTGAATACTTAACCAATTACCAAACGACAAAATTTTAGACTGCTCCAAATTCAAAGATGTTGCAGACAACAATTTCAAGTAAATGAAATTTAAAAAAGATTGATCATTTTGGCCAGAACACATTGTGAAAAATTAAGAAATTGCTTGTCACAAGCAATTTCTTAATTTTCCACAATGTTTTCAAAAGCCATTAACTTGTCGGGAGTCAAAAATAGTCATAATGAAATATATTTTAACCCTGTTAATAAAGACGCATTTTGATGTACCTGGCGAGAAAAGAAACACGATAATTTATTGTATGGCGGATCTCATTTTCATCTCAACTTTAAAAGCGTTGTTTGACTTATCGGCAACAATTTCAAAAAAAAAAAAAAAAAAAAAAACCTCAAAGCATTTACATGCATTAGAATAACCAAACCTTGCATTAAAATACGTTAAAAAACTTTGGAACTGGATGTTTCTTAAAATTAAAGGAATCAAAACGCCAAGAATAATTTCTGTTTATCCTTTACAAAACGACAAAATTTTGGGGGTAATCCAATTGAAAATTTCTGAAGACAACAAAATTGAAGTTTATAAAGAGAGTATTTGTATACAGCGTAGCATAGAAAATATTGAGACAAATGGAGAAAATGCTGAAAGCTATTTTGGAAAGGGCTAAAACAGGCTTGTGACCGGGCATTTCGTTGAGTTAAGTACTTTGGAAACATAAAAGGTAGACCTGTCCAAATTATGAACATTTTGCTACATAACGGGGGTACACTCGTAAAAATCTTCATCATTTTATGACAAACATCGTTTTAAAAGAAATACTTATTACTTAGTGTTCAACCAACATTTTGGACTAATGAAATTGCAGTATATTTTAAAATTTCGCCGCTATATTTCGCATAAATTCTCTGCCAGCTAGTTTATGCGACGTCTATTCATAGCCACGCCCCCGTCTCCAATGAACCGCTAGCGAACACTAAGTCAGATGGAGTCTGTATAGTAGATTCTACGCGCCCATTTGAATGTTTATTTCGCGTAGAATATAAATTTACTATACGGCCACTATCTAATACTTAGATATTAAAATAACAATAACCATAATGCAACGATTATTTTCCAATATCTTTTCTATATCTACATTTCCAGTAACTATGATAGTTTCCTTCACTGACTACAACAGCATGGCGATGGTTTACTACTGTTTTATCTACATACAAGGAAGAAAACACGAGTGTGCACCGGATGGTATACATGTAGAGATTATGTCAAGGTCGGAGAACCCTGATCCAGATCTTCTGAATAGTTATATTACACTGGTACAGAGGCGATTGTGTGTAAACTCCAAACGTCTTGTAACAACAAAACCAGGTCTGTAGAAAAAATTGAAAAAACAATCATGTATTTTTATATCATACAATGATGATACATTTGCGATGTCACCTACATCTATGTGATTTAAGGTATATGACCCATCATTAAAAACTATTTCTAGCCATGGGACATGCATCAAATTACACACTCTTGTAAACACACTTCAAATAAGTTGATTCACCGTGCCGGATTTCAAGATTATGCTTCATGAAGAAAATAATTTACAAACATCTTTTTACTCTATATTCATATGCAAGGGGGGTAATTTATAAAATTTTTGTCAAATATTTCCATAATTATGTATTAATTCAAAATTCTAAACCGTTCAAAATGCTTATGTTTGTATTTGCAATGGAAATATAACACATTTTAGGATTTACCGGCATTTTTCAAATTTCGCATATGACTCTTTAATAGTGCTAATGATGGGTTGTATACGTTAAGACGTAAGTCAATAATTTGTTGGTAAATGTTGAATTTTTTTTCATGTTTCCGGTGAATCTCATCTAAACCAATAATGAAGTGATTTCTTTACCTTTGAAATTGAATAAATAATTTTGTAACTAGACTTTATGTCAATGCTTAACTTTATTATTAAACTTTTAAAGTGACACGGTACTTTTAAAGTAACACCTTACTTTCTGATTTGTATTGTATAATTATATTGTCGTTTAAGTTGTATACTATCGATCATCCAAGAATGTTGTTCATATTTTAGGTTTGTGTAAGATACGCGACCTTTTAGCTGCAGCAAAGAAAAGTGATATAGAAGTTTCAAAAGGAAATGATGGTAAGGTTCTTTTGTTTGGTCTGGTTTTGTTCATTTAGTGTTGTTGCATCTCAATAAATATATGATGCCCCCTAACAAAACGCCATTTTCAGGTTAGGTCTAAGAGCAATTCTAATGCATTTCAGTATTTTAACCCATTACTGCACAGTGACGTCTTTTGACTCTCTCACAAGAAAAGGCTTGGGAAAACATTGTGGAAAATGAAGAAATTGCTTGTGACAAGCAATTTCTTCATTTCCTACAATGTTTTTTAAACAAAAGCAACAAAAAATGTAAAATTCCATGCTTTTGAAGCTGTCGTCTGCAACATCTTTGAATTTGGAACGGTCCAAAATTTTGTCGTCTGGTAAAGGGTTAATCAAAATATTTTGTCTGAGATAACTTGTTTGTTCGGCATTGAATTTACAGAGTCAGCACATACATGTACCTGGTTTTGTCATTACAAGACGTATAGAGTTAACACACAGTCGTCTCTGTGTCAATTTAAGTGCTTGTCTCAGAGAAAATCATGCAAAATCCAAAAAAATAGTCCACAAGCACTTTTCACCGATTTTGATGATTTTTGGCATGGTGAACCACCTATAGGCGAAATGTCCATTTGCAAAATATTTTGTCTATATCTCCATGGATACCTGTTTTATGGAGCGCCATCTATGTTAGGCACCTTGAATTTAAGGACCCAGAATTTTGACTAAAATTCCTATCATTTTTAGCCATTTTCAGCCGAGGAAGTCAGACTTATCCCTATATGACAGTATAATATTATACCATTTACTAAAAGTAACTACTCCCTTCTTCTAATTAAAAGAAACAAATCAAGAAAAGTGCCTAATATACTCGAGTGATGCCCCTATGTTGTAGGTACCCAATGCAATTTTGCTGAATAAGCACTTTTTTGGCTTTTTTCAAGGCCTTAAATCTTCTAAGGTAGTGTTAATTGATAGTATTTTTTTACATTTATGGATAGTCCTGCCTTCGGTTAACAAGTTAGAAAAATATCTAGCTTGGCCCGCCATGATCGTTACCATGGCAACGCATAGAATAGGGACATTGTGGGGAAATTTTGAAAATCATTTTATTTCCTCACAAAACCCCTCAAATATTGTAACAAAATATTTAACTTTCAATTTTGACAGCCAATGATGTGTTTTATCACTTACAAAAAAGTTAGCTCAAATATGATGTACACAAACCGGTAATTTCCAAGATGGCCGCCAAAATGGCCGCCAAAAGCATTGAATTTGCCATAACTTTTGTACTGATAGCACCAGCAGAGTAAATTTGGTGTCTAACCCTATGTTTTTGGGGTCAAGGAATCTAATTCAGACATCCTTAATGAGATGAAACAAATGTTTATTAAATAAAGTGAGAACAAGAGGTCTATGATGGCGATAAGCTGCTCAACTGAGTGAGAAAAGTCAAATTATTTGCCTTATTTAGTCATTTTTAGCCAAGGAAATCAGTATTATCCATATAAGACAGTATAATACCATATCGATTTCTGAAATTAACTACACCATTCTCCTTATTAAAAGAAACAAACCAAGAAAATTACCTGATATACTCGAGTGATGTCCCTATGTTGTAGGTACCCAATGCAATATTGCTGAATAAGCACTTTTTGGCTGTTTTCATGGCCATAAATCTTCTAAGGTAGGGTTAATTGACAGAGTTTATTTACATTTATGGATAGTCCTGCCTTCGGTTACCAAGTTCAAAAAAAATATCTAGCCTGGCCTACCAGAATTGTTACCATGACAACGCATGGAAAAGCGGTATCGTGGGGGAAATTGTGAAATTCATTTATTTCCTAACAAAACCACCCAAATGTATTGTAACAAAATATTTCACTATCAATTATGACAACAAATGATGTGTTTTATCACATATCAGAAAATAGCACAATATGATGTAAAGAAACGAGTTATTACCAAGATGGCCGCCAAGATGGTCACCAAAAACACAAAATTTGCCATAACTTTTGTACTGATAGTACCAGCAGAGTAAATTTGGTGTCTATCCCCATGTTTCAAGGGTCTAGGAATCCAATGCATATATCCTTAAAGACGTTTGACCAATATTGAGTGAGAATGAGAGGTCATTTATGGCCTGCGGCTGCTAACCTGCAAGTGAACCATTTTGCATTTTTAGCTATTTTCGATCAATATACCATGTAGTGAAGACAACATCTACTTTCATCTGATCAAAAGAAACAAATCAAGAAAAGTGTTTGGCATACTCAAGTGAGGTCCCCTATGCTGTATATAGGTACTCTGTCAAATATTGCTGAAAAGCATTTTTTGACTGTTTTTAAGGGTTGAAATAGTCAACAGGAGGAATAATTGACAGTGTTAATTTAGATTTAGGTGTTGTTCCGTCTCATTTCACCAGGTTTTAAAATATATGGCTTGGCACGCAATATTTATTTTGATGGCAACTGATAGAATAGTGGTTTTATATAAAGAGAAATATTGAAATACCTTGTATTTCTTGAAAGTGTCTGCCAAAACAACCCCAAGAATTATTTGAAAAAATATCAAACTATCTATTTTATGAAAGCAAATGAGGTACCTTAGTACCTACAAAAAATAACCCCAATCTCATACACAGTAACGTGTTATTCCAAAATGGCTTTCAATATGGCCACCAAGAAACACTGAATTTGCCATAACTCTTGTACTGGTATTGATGGAAGATTATTGTGGTGTTTAACCCCATGTTTTAAGGGAATAAGAATCTAATTCAAACGTGCTTAATGAGGTAGAAGAAATATTACTAATACTCATGTTTACATTAGATTCTTAAACACTAACTACAACATAGGGTTACACACCAAATTAACTCTTCTAGATATATCACTATTATTAGTTATGACAAATTCAGTGTTAAATGGCGGCCATATAAATTGCCCATTTCGAACACTACGGACAATTTTGTCCAATCATGCCTTGGATGTAAATCGTGGATGTACTTTGAGATTATGAATAGAATAGAATAGAACATCAACACAAAACATTCGTCTGTAACTAATATCAACAATGATGCGACAATGATATTGAAACATATTGCTTGCAGTTCCATTGTCCTCTCTCTCACCCCAAAAATGCCTTTTCAGCAATATTGTAGATGGTACTTACAGCATAGGGGACCGTACTCAAGTATGATATAGATATTTCTTGATTTGTTTCTTTGATTTAGAAGAATAAAGATATTACATTTACTAAATGGTATGTTGTCTTTCTTGCGTGTAAGAATAACTAGCCTTTTAGTGACCAAAATTGGCTAAAAATGATAAATAATTTGAGTTTTCCCACTCAGGTAAGCAGCCGTAGGCCATCAAGGACCTCTTATTCTCATTCAATATCAGTTTAACGTCTTTATGGATATATGTATTAGATTCCTAGACCCTTGAAACATATGGGCAGACATCAAATTTACTCTGCTGGCACTATCAGTACAAAAGTTATGGCAAATTTTGTGTTTTTGGTGGCCATATTGGCGGCCATCTTGGAAATAACCCGTTTTTGTGTATTATATTGAGCTAACTTTTATGTTTACGCTTATTGTACATCAATTACTATATTGAGTGATAGTAAAACATTTGTTACAAAATGTTGGTTGTTTTGCGAGGGCTTTTCCCAAAATAAGAGATATTTCAATATTTCTCCACAGTACCCTTTTTCAATCCAAATTTAGTCTGCTGGTACAATCAGTACAAAAGTGATGGAAAAATCAGTGTTTTTGACATCCATCTTGGCCGCCATCTTGGAATTAACTCATATTTGTGTGTCAAATTTGGCCACCTTTTCTGCATAAAGTTGTGTTACAGTACAGAATTGCTTGCCATAATTGATTGTAAAACATTTTGTCACAGTAATTATATGCTTTTGTGAGGTGTTTTGCAGAAATAACAGATATTTCAATATTTCCCATGTAACCATTCATCCGTTGCCATGGTAACAATTATTACAGACCAAGCTGGGTATTTTGAACTTGGTATTCGAGGGAAGGGCTATCCATAAATTCAAATAAACACTATCAAATAACGCTACCATTGAAGACCTAAGCCTGAAGTTAAGGCCTTGAAAACAGCCAAAAGTCATTATTCAGCAATATTGCAGAGGGTACCTACAACATAGGGGACACCATTCTAGTATGTTAGGCTCTTTGCTTGATCAAATAAAAGATGGGAGTAGTTACTTTCAAAAAAGGTATGAAATTATACTGTTATATAGGAAAAAGTCTGACATCCTTGGTTGAAAATGGCTAATTAAGGCAAAATAACTTGACTTTTCTCACCTAGGTGAGAAACCGAAGGCCATCAAAGTCCTCTTGTTCTCATTTTATTTTGATAAATCTTTGTTTTATATCATTTACGATGTTTGAATTAGATTCCTAGACCCAAAAAACATAGGGTTAGACACCAAATTTACTCTGCTGGTACTATCAGTATAAAAGTTATGGGAAATTCAGTGATTTTGGCGGCCATTTTGGCGGCCATTTTGGCGGCCATTTTGGCGGCCATCTTGGAAATAACCAGTTTCTGTACATCATACTGGGCTAATTTTTTGTATGTGATAGAACACATCATTTTCTGTCATAATTGATTGTGAAATATTTTGTTACAATATTTGGGTGGTTTTGTGAGGAAATAAAATGGATTTCAAAATATCCCAACACTACCCCTATTCTATGCGTTGCCATGGTAACCATTATGGCGCGCCAATCTAGATATTCTTTTAAACTTTGTAAACAAAAGCAGGAATATCCATAAATGTAAATAAATACTGTCAATTAACCCTACCTTAAAAGATTTAAGGCCTTGAAAACAGCCAAAAAGTGCTTTTTTCAGCAAAATTGCATTGGATTACCTACAGCATAGGAGACATCACTCCAGTTTATTAGGTAATTTTCTTGATTTGTTTCTTTTGAATAGAAGAAGGGAGCAGTTACTTTCAGGAAATGGTATGGTATTATACTGTCATATAGGGATAAGTCTGACTTCCTTGGCTGAAAATTGCTAAATAAGGCAAATGATTAGACTTTTCTCACTCAGTTGAGCAGCTTATCGCCATCATAGACCTCTTGTTCTCACTTTATTTGAATAAATATTTGTTTAATCTAATTAAGGATATCTGAATTAGATTCCTTGACCCCAAAAACATAGGGTTAGACACCAAATTTACTCTGCTGGTGCTATCAGTACAAAAGTTATGGCAAATTCAATGCTTTTGGCGGCCATTTTGGCGGCCATCTTGGAAATTACCGGTTTGTGTACATCATATTTGAGCTAACTTTTTTGTAAGTGATAAAACACGTCATTGGCTGTCAAAATTGAAAGTTAAATATTTTGTTACAATATTTGAGGGGTTTTGTGAGGAAATAAAATGATTTTCAAAATTTCCCCACAATGCCCCTATTCTATGCGTTGCCATGGTAATGATCATGGCGGGCCAAGCTAGATATTTTTCTAACTTGTTAACCGAAGGCAGGACTATCCATAAATGTAAAAAAATACTATCAATTAACACTACCTTAGAAGATTTAAGGCCTTGAAAAAAGCCCAAAAAGTGCTTATTCAGCAAAATTGCATTGGGTACCTACAACATAGGGGCATCACTCGAGTATATTAGGCACTTTTCTTGATTTGTTTCTTTTAATTAGAAGAAGGGAGTAGTTACTTTTAGTAAATGGTATAATATTATACTGTCATATAGGGATAAGTCTGACTTCCTCGGCTGAAAATGGCTAAAAATGATAGGAATTTTAGTCAAAATTCTGGGTCCTTAAATTCAAGGTGCCTGACATAGATGGCGCTCCATAAAACAGGTATCCATGGAGATATCGACAAAATATTTTGCAAATGGACATTTCTCCTATAGGTGGTTCACCATGCCAAAAATCATCAAAATCGGTGAAAAGTGCTTGTGGACTATTTTTTGGATTTTGCATGATTTTCTCTGAGACAAGCACTTAATGTAGTGTTTTACAAGATCTGGATCAGGATTCTCGGATCTGGACATAATCTCCACATGTATACCGTCCGGTGCACACTCGTGTTTCCTTCCATGTTTGTAGATAAAACAGTAGTAAACCATGGCCATGTTGTAGTCGGTGAATGAAACTACCATTTCCTACAATATTTTCTACACAAAAAAGACCAAAAAAATTAAATTTTCATTCAGTTTTAATTGACGTCTGCAACATCTTTGAATTTGGAGCTCCCTGAAATTTTGTCGTTTGGGAAAGGGTTAAAATGTTACTGGAACGGTTCTTCTTAGAGTAGGAAAGAAACAATCATAAATGCAAGCTATCTCTCATAATTAATGTTTTGCGTCCACTTTTTTTCAAATCTTTACCAGCAACTACTATCCTACATGCACATGTCCTAGAATTAGATGTTTTAACTCTTATAATAATATTATTTAATCATATTTTAAACGTATTTATAAAGTATGCCTATTTATAGATACTAAGCCAGATAAATGTTCAGTAGACGATATTCCGGTCCAAGAAAACTTCGATCTTCAGCAGGTAAGATTATATATTATATAAACATCTCAAAAAATAGATAATTTCGTACGTTATGTAAAGCGTCAAAAAGAAAGTATAGGTTATGAAAGTCTTAAATATCTTATTTTGAACCACAATGTCATCACGAAACAAGATATAGTGATAGAACAAAAATCATATTGGCTATGTATTTCAAATTGATTTCACTCTTCTGCATCAAATTGCGACTGTAAAACACGATGTTTAAACCTCTCTTACAACCGGTCGTACGTGCTCCTGCGTGCGGTCTGCGTCTAAAACGTACGTTTAGTCGTGCGATACACACACGTGCAACGTGCGATTTGGTGGACGCAGACTGCGCGCAGCAAAGAATTGACCGGACAATTCTTTGCTACGACCATTCTGCGTCTTCTAGAACGCCAGGAGCACGCAAGACAGAAGTATGGAGCACATACGACAGGCGTGCGTGTGACGCATGGAAGGATATACTCAAATTCCAGAAGATTCCTAAAGAATTCGTACATTTTCTCGAAAGAGATACTTTTGACCTGCTTTGAATGTACATATTTTGAGGCGCTCTTACAACCCGTCGTGCGTCTTTATAAATCGCGCGATTTTGCAGAGTTTTAAAGCGTACGATTTAAAAAGACGCACGACGGGTTGTAAGAGAGGCTTTACTGTTTAGCTTTTTTTATGAACAAATTAGCCATGTGTTACAAAATCGATGCCTTTCTGTTATGTCTGACCAGTAAAGGTGAAATATCTGTGCTTTCTTTGTCAGTTAACGGGTACGTGGTATACGGTAGCTCGTACGACAGAGATGTTTGGGGATGATACATATAAATCCACAAGCAAAAATTGACAGTGACTAGTTTTGTGTTTATCGTTTACAACCAACCAAACTGTTCATTAATCACGTGCACATTGTAAACGGTACAAATGAGAAGAGTTTATTGGTTTAGAAACAGTAAACACAAAACTACGTCACTGTCAATTTTTGCTTGTGGATCTATACGAGTCGCCGAGAACAGAAATTACTAAACGTGAAGCCGATACGTATTCGTATTCTATGTATAATGTATTTGTTTTATTTACTAGTTTACGGGAACATGGTATACAGTAGCTCGTACGACGGAGATGTTTGGAGATGGTACATACGAATCACCGAGTACAGAAATTACTAAACACGAAGCCGATACGTATTCCTGTTCTATATATAATGTATTTGTTTTATTTACTAGTTTATGGGAACATGGTATACGGTAGCTCGTACGACGGAGATGTTTGGGGATGATACATACGAATCACCGAGTACAGAAATTACTAAACATGAGGACGATACGTATTCCTGTTCTATATATAATGTATTTGTTTTCTTTACTAGTTTACAGGTACGTGGTATACAGTAGCTCGTACGACAGAGATGTTTGGAAATGATACATACGAGTCACCAAGTACAGAGATAACTAAACATGAAGACAATACGTATTCTTATTCTATATATAATGTATTTGTTTTCTTTACTAGTTTACAGGTACGTGGTATACAGTAGCTCGTACGACAGAGATGTTTGGGGATGATACATACGAATCACCGAGTACAGAAATTACTAAACACGAAGACGATACGTATTCCTGTTCTATATATAATGTATTTGTTTTATTTACTAGTTTATGGGAACATGGTATACGGTAGCTCGTACGACAGAGATGTTTGGGGATGATACATACGAATCACCGAGTACAGAAATTACTAAACACGAAGACGATACGTATTCCTGTTCTATATATAATGTATTTGTTTTATTTACTAGTTTACGGGAACATGGTATACGGTAGCTCGTACGATAGAGCTGTTTGGAGATGATACATACGAGACACAGGGTACAGAAATTACTAAACATGAAGACGATACGTATTCCTATTCTATATATAATGTATTTGATTTATTTTCTAGTTTACGGGAACATGGTATACAGTAGCTCGTACGACGGAGATGTTTGGTGATGATACATACGAATCACCGAGTACAGAAATTACTAAACACGAAGACGATACGTATTCATATTCTATATATAATGTATTTGATTTATTTTCTAGTTTACGGGAACATGGTATACGGTAGCTCGTACGACGGAGATGTTTGGAGATGATACATACGAATCACCGAGTACAGAAATTTCTAAACACGAAGACGATACGTATTCCTACTCTTATACGGGACTGTAAGTTTATAATATCGCTGGTGCTGGTGGGGAGTCAAAGCCTCGTAACTACAGCTTGAATAAGCTGGAGTTACGAGGTTTTGACTCCCCGCCGACGATATGTGACCCGTCACGCTGAAAGGGACCTTATACGAACTCCAAAAATCCAAATTTTGACAAACTTGTCAGACTCAGCACAGGTAAACCAGATCCCGTATGCGTAAAATGAACATATAGATCTAGTAAGATAGGGAAACCATTCTGGATTTAGAAAATTACATACAAGTGAAAAGTGTCGGCCCTAGTCTGGCTGCGGGGATTGCGCAGACAGACTAGGGTTGATATTTTTCACACATCCGATAAGGTTCCTTTTAACGTGACGGGTCACATATTATACATTTTTGGTAAGACTATAGTAACTTGAGGGAGCAGAATAAAAGAGTCAAATCTTTAATTTTTCATCAATATCCTTTGATTCTGATATACTTAGAAATGTTTGGACGACACAATTAAAATGAAGGTTAAAACGTAGACTTATTTAAGCAAACATATAAATACAACTCTGTGAACGGACACTTTTTACACTTATTCTATTGCATTTAAAACAAAAATATCAAGACCAGGACTTCTTCGAAAGAGTTAACTTAAAATACTTTGAAATGCATTTCCGTTGACATACATTTATTAGGTCCAAATTAGATGAGTTTCAAATATTTCATTTCTTTATTTCCGCGTGTAGGAGCGGAGATAAATGCGTCCCAGTGGAGACGGGAAGTCTCAAGCCTACCAAGAGAGCCGGTGTGCTGAAGCGTATTCGACCAGGAGGTTCATCCAACGATCATGGTGAGTTTGTATCTGTAATGGTGAAATTGACAAAACACCGACTGTCAATCCAAAACATCTATTAACCAATGGACGATCAGAAAAATGTCATGCCCCAATTATTCTTCGTTGTACGTGTTCTTGTATCGATTATCGACTGACAATCAAATCAATCGATATGCCAATGGCAAAGAATTTTGTTCTAACAATAGACTAGGTTTACTGTTATGTTTGATAAACCGTCAGTGTTGTTGTAAAATCTCGTTGGATATAGATAAAACGCGATATTGTGACCATTATCGGGCTCGCTTTATTTTTGTAAACAGATTGGACGGCTCGAAACGCAATCGACCGTAGCATTGGTAATTATTGCATAACCTTTATAAAGTTTCAATTCGTTGTTTGTCTTAAATTCTATGTTGGGCGGAGCGATCTGTCGATTGGCGCTTGGTCAATTAACCCCGTTCCGAACAAGTCCGTATGTTGATGTGCAATACAATCAGCGAACATTTCATTGGTAGATTATCAAAGCTTGATAGCTCGACGGAATGCGCGATTGCTATCGGTGTCGACCTTAACCCTTTCCCAAATCGCAACATTTTAGGGTGATCCACTTCCAAAAATGCCTCAAATGACAAAATGGGTGTTATTAATGATAAAATTTGTGTAAAATATGGCACAGAAAATATTGAGACAAATGGAGAAACTGCTGGTTATCAGCAGTTTCTTCTTTTGTTTCAATGTTTTCCCAAGCCTTTTTATTAGGGACGTCAAAAACCAGGTCTTGTTTGGAAAAGGGTTAATTGGAAAATGATCAGTACCATTTATGGCATGTTGATGTTGTCACAATACTTTTTTTTTCTAATCAAAATTGCAAAGGTTAATCGATCGAGTTATAAGTGAGATAACTTCTAAATGGAGTCTACAAAGCTAAACGGGTGATCAGAAAGTAGTTAACAACATGCTTTATATATGTCACGCTAAAAGGGACCTTATAGGAAATGTGAAAAATATCAACCTTGCCTGTCTGCGCAGTCCGCGAACTAGAATGTTTAACCTATCTTAGCATATGTTCTTTTGTCAAATACGTCTTCGGGTTGACCTCTGCTGAGCATGATCAGCTTGTCAAAACTTGGATTTTTGATTTTCGGATAATGTCCCTTTTAGCGTGATGGGTCACATATTTTTCAGTAACCATGATTGTTTCCTTCACGGACTACAAGAATCTGGCAATGGTTTACTACTGTTTTATATACAAACAAGGAGACCAGAAAGACTGTGAATCGGACGGTATACATGTAGAAATTATGTCAAGGTCTGAGCATCCTGATCAGGTTCTTCTCAACAGCTACATTGACTTGACACAGCAGCGATTGTGTGTCAACTCCAAACGTCTCATAATAACCAAGCCAGGTTTGTAAAATTTCATTTATATCATGACTAATCAAACGATTTGTCCAAAACAATTTCATTAACCAAAAGTTATGATATAGAATGTTGCCACAATGAAATGTGATTTGTTTATATTTATTGAGTAAAATGTCATACAGGGGGGGTCGAATCTTTCATGTTTTAGTGTACTTTTCTTAGACCAACCATAATGTGTTTTGTTTTTCCGTGAAATGGACTAGATCTATATTTGTTCGAAACTCCACATGATATTGTCTTTAAAACTTTTAAATTTGTAAAAAAAAAACACGAATATCCTTCTAATGATAAATGATTTTCTGTGTAGACGTTTCGATATCGATAACCAAAGAACAATATGAATTTATATCTTAGGTTTGTGCAAGATACCCGACCTCCTAGCAGCAGCAAAGAAAGAAGAAATAGATGTTTCAAACGAGCGTGAAGGTATTATTCCTGGTTTCTTTTATTTTTCAATCATTCGTTGTTCTTAAAACTACAGAATTATTTGATACAAAGCGTCATCTACTGAAGGCATCTGGGAGCAAGCTTTTTGCAACCTTTCTCCGATTATTATATACCCCACAAACAAAATTGGGAGGTATATAAGGACCAAATCATCTGTCCCTCGAGATCCACATTTCTCGTCAGAGCAACTCCTTTCAACTGGTTCGACGGATTGTGAAACATGATTGAACAACACCAGAGGCGCGTTCTTTAGAGAGAGATTTTTTTAAGATTTCGTAAGGTGTTTTGGATAAAGCGTTTTTAAGACCGAGACTTTGACCGAGCTGTTCCGAATGCTCCATATTTATACAAATGACGTCATCATGACGTCATTTGTATAAAGTATGGAGCATTCCGAACACCGCGGTTTATGAATTATGGAGTGTTCGGAACAACTCGGTCAAATCTCTTTTATATTGTTTGTACAGAGTTGACCGAGGGTTTCCGCACGAAGTATAGGGTAATGGCGCCTCCCATTGAGTCTTAAAAATCTTGCTCTAAAGAACGCTTTATCCTTAAATATTTAAAGAAATCTCAAGGTATCTCAAGAAATCTGCTGTGCACGTTCTGTGGTCATCTAAGGGGGATAATTTGACTTTGACTTTTCCTCCTGCATTTCTCGCGAGCACAATTGCTCTCAAACGATTTGACAGTTTCCGATCATCTTCGCAAGCCAAGGGTGACATCTACGACGTAACGTCGTTTCTGTATTCACCCTTGGCGTATTTAGTCCGATTTTTTTGGTCTCCTGGAAAGCGTTTTCATTGGTTCCAACGAGGTCTCGCTGGAACCAATTAGATTGTCGACTGATACATTTGTTATGAGTAACCAATTCATGACAACGGGCGGGAAAAGGAAATGCATTTGCAACGCAAAAATGCGAAGATGGGCGATTTTTCCTAAGAATTTCACTGGAATAGGCAGAATTCCCTATTTTTAATCGACGAATTATTATACTTTCATCAACTCGACTAAAGAAGCAGCTTACTTTTACCTTATCGGCATGACCTATGACGCGAAAGACAACGCGCGTTTAAAATGACGTCATCAATAATGGACGAAATAACATAAACAACTAGCAAGACAACCGCTAGGCGACGCTTCGCGATTTTAAGAAAATCGGACTAAATCCGCCAAGAGTGAATACAAACATCGGTGGGATCAAACTTTGCTAGCGAAGATGGTTTCCGATATACATGATTGATCTATACGACATGACGATTTGCACAAAGAAAATTCTTTGCTCTCCTTGGTCTTCAAACGGAAATAATTCTTTTTGGTTTTGTCGGCTCACATTCTCGTTCTTACAATTCTTTTCAAACGGTCTGATGGATTTCGACTAAAACATAAACGATCAACACGATCTGTCCGTCACACTTTTGTCCGCGTCATATCTTCTAAATCATATGTGCTAGCAACTTCAAACTTGGTACACTTATAGATCTCATTAAGAAAAAGTGTCATGTTTAAGAACTGTTTCTCTGCCACGCCCGCTTTTTGAGTTATTGCCCTTTGTTGTTTTTACCCTTACATTTTTGTCCGGAATATATCTCCTAAACCATAAGTGCCAGCAACTTCAATCTTGGTTCATTGATAGATCTCATTGCAGAAAAGTGTCATGTTTAAGAACCGCTGCTCTGTCACGCCCACTTTCTGGGTTATTGCCCTTTGTTGTTTTTACCCTTACATTCTTGTCCGGAATATATCTCCTAAACCATAAGTGCTAGCAATTTCAAACTTTGTACACTTACAGATGTCATAGAGGAGAAGTGTTATGTTTAAGAACTATTACTCTGTTACGCCCACTTTTTGAGTTATTGCCCTTTGTTATTTTTTATCCTTACATTCTTGTCCAGAGTGCATCTCCTAAGCTGTTAGTGCTAGCAATTTCAAACTTAGTACACTATTAGATCTCATTGAGGAGAAGTTACATGCTTAAGAATTGTTACTTGCCTTGCCCACTTTTTGAGTAATTGCCCTTTGTTGTTTTAATCTTTACATTTTTGTCCGGACCATATCTCCTAAGCCAATAATGCTAGCAACTTCAAACTTGGTACACTTGTAGATATCATTGAGGAGAAGTATCACTTTTAAGAATCGTTACTGCCACGCCCACTTTTGGAGTTATTGCCCTTGGTTGTTTTTACCCTTATATTTTTGTTCTGGACATATTGTCCAAAACCTAAAGTTCTAGCAAACTTCAAACTTTGTATACAGTTATAGATGTAATAAGTAGAAGATATATTATAAGAAAGGACTTTTGGTTATCCGGTGGGGGACTCATGTATTGCATCGCAATACGACATGCACTTTTTTTCAATTTCAATATTTTTCAGAGAGAAGACATTGCTCTTTGAAAGACATTAAGGCAGAGGTAGACTACAATTATACCATGGTAATATTTTAACATATTTCAATCTTTACATTTTCTGTCTTTTCTTTTATTATTTTTTTTTTTTTTTTTTTTTTTTTTTTTAATTATTTATTTAGTTTTTTTTTTTTTTTTTTTTTTTTTTTTTTTTTTTTTTTTTTTTTTTTTTTTTTTTTGTTCTGTTCTTTAATTCCAATTGGTGTGTTTGTGATAGCTTAGTATTTATAAAATAATTTTTTAATGTTGTTATTCGGCTAAAATGTTTACGACAGTCTATTTATGCCCCCTACATGTCTTAATTTTGGTTTTTAGACTGCTGAACCAATTAAATAATTGAATACGTTTGAATAGGATGTTTGCTCTTAATAAGTCGTGGTGTAAGGTAAGGTAAGGTAAGGTAGCCTTGTTTTTCTTTTGTCGTTCCTTCAACTTTGTTCAAAGTAAATCAATAATTACAACAACAGCAATAACAAAAACAACCACACCTAAAAAGCAGATAAAAAGCCCACACACTGACTCTTATGTTTCATCACGTAACCCGAACCAAACGTTGTTGTCCTGATATACATACACTTAACCCCTTCCCAAACGACAAAATTCTACGGTGATCCACTTCAAAAACTGCCACAAATGACAAAATGGAAGTTATTTAAGATAGATTTCATGTAAAATATGGCATAGAAAATATTGAGACAAAAGGAGAAACTGCTGGTTATCAGCAGTTTCTTCTTTTGTCTCAATGTTTCCCCAAGCAGTTTCTATTCGAGTCGTCAAAACCTGGTCTTGTTTGGGAAAGGGTATCTTATACAATTATAAGGCATCGATTCGAAATGCTGTGATACTCAGAAAAGTATTTTTATTTTACACATATTTCCTTTAATATTGTCCTTTTCTTACAGTTAACAGGTACATGGTATCTTTTCGCGTCCATCACTCATTCCAAACATAAACTGTCCGGTGTTGTCATCGAGAATCTGGTTTCTGGCAACGAGGGCCCTTTACAATCACGAATCTTTGCTCAAGATATACATAACAATTCGTAAGTACTTTTTAGCGTATGTTTTAGTGTTTTCTTGCTTGCCTTCACCTGCTATTCATAAAAACGTATTTCTTGTAATGAGAATCAAATACACACAAGAACTGATTCGAAAGTACTTCTCGGTGCTTGTTGTGTGAAGTACTAAAATATGTGGGTTTTATCACATGGTAATGTTATTTCTAGCATTGAACTGTACGGTTATTACATTACTACATAGGCCTATTTAAGTTGGGCATAGCATGCATTTAAAATAGACAATTATGCTTGATTCAACGCCCAAACTCTATCAATGTATTTTAAATTTACGTTGGTATTTTTTTATACATATTCATTGGTAATGGGCATATAAAGTTAATATGACCTTCATTTTATGGGCAATAAGAATACATAGTGCTATGCTTATGTAATAATAATAAAAAAGTTATCCTTACTCACTTTAAGGACGAACACTAAACCTACATGTATGTATGTATTGTCTTTTTTCAAATTATATTGTACCAATCTCACTGGTGGTGAACTAAAACAATTTTCGCTACAACAAGGTATAGATATTTCGCGTTTAAATGTGAGTTTATAGATATTTTTTTTTCTAATGACAATGAACTTATTCTAAAAACAGACAAGGTTTATCGTTTTGTATTGACAAACTGTCGGTGTTGTTATAAAATCTCGTAACTACAGCTTCGATAAAGCCGTAGAACTACTTTACGATATTTAATAACAACACCGACGGAATACATTGATCGCGAAAAAACGTCCCTCGCTTTGGCCGAGTTCCCCACCAGTGAATCTGGTCGTGTGTAAACTACCAAATGGACCCAATAACAATTCTAATTTAATTCACTTTTACTTTTTACATGCTTTTGCTCCATTTATTACAGACTGTGTACCGAGTACAAAAGTACTGCCCGAGAAATGTGTCTTGGTGAAGGCAGTCATATTGTAACACCACCCGTTGGTAACGTAGGCAACTTTTGTGAGTGAGATCATGTTTAATCCTTTAGCTGCTAATTAGTCGATTCCATTTCTCGAATATTTATCTGTTGTGTACATGGAAATACTTAGAAATAAAGAATAATAAAAAGACTTTGCAATCGTGAGTAATACTATCTAACAGACTATAGTATTTTCGAATTTGACGTTAAATGACTTTGTAAATGAAATAAAGCTTGCCAACTTGGCCGAAGGTACCAATTCGTATGCCATAGGTACTATCTTCACTACTAAATTGTCTTAGAGAATTCATCTCTGCCATTGTGTCATTGCATTTGCTTTCCACAGATTTCAGTAAGATACTCCACGTTACTGATGACTTCTTCATTGAGTACAAGTGTACTAAACGTAACTTAGACGGCACGTGTGACCATTCTGGCGCCGAACTCCACGTGTACACCAGGCACGTGCCTTTACCAAAACAAGATCACGTAGATAATAATGACAATGATAGTGCAGACAATGGTGAAGACTATGGTGCGGATTCCCCGGATGATGACGAAATCGATGACGTTGCAAATGATAACGACGAAGACAGTGTCGAAGAGGATGATAACGACGCCATGTTTGAAAAACTTCAGCAAGATATTCTGGATATGATTCTTCCACTGGCTAGAAATGTTTGTCTGAATCCAAATGACCTTAAACATGAAACAGGTACAATGCTATATGGTTAACCCATTACCAAACGGCAAAATTTTGGACTGTTCCAAATACAAAGACGTTGCAGACGACAAAACAAGTGAATATATTTTCACATTTTTTGTCCTTTCGTTTAGAAAACATTGTGGGAAATGAAGAAATCGCTTGTCACAAGCAATTTCTTCATTTTCCACAATGTTTTCCAAAGCCAATTTCTTGTGGGGAGTCAAACAGAGTCACTGGGTGGTAATTACGGATTACCCGGATGATGACGAAATCGATGACGTTGTAAATGATGACGACGACAATGTCGAAGAGGAGGATAACGACGCCCTGTTGGAAAAACTTCCGCAAGATATTCTGGATATAATTCCTCCACTGGCTAGAAATGTTTGTCTGAATCCAAATGACATTAGATATGAAACAGGTACAATGCTATGTGGTTAACCCATTACCAAACGGCAAAATTTTGGACTTTAAAGTCAAAGATGCTGCAGACGACAATATGAATTCAATATAATTTTGCATTCTTTTATCTTTTTGGGTAGAAAAATTGTGGGAAATGAAGACATTGCTTGTTACAAGCAATTTCTTCATTTTCCACAATGTTTTTCAATGTCATTATCTTGTAGGGAGTCAAAAAGAGTCATTGTGTGGTAATGGGTTAAAGCCTGAATTATCTGAAAAGAACATTGACCATTAATTTTTTTTATACGCCGCCGGAGGCGGACGTATATTGGCGTCATCTTCTCCGTCTGTCCGTCCGTCCATCCATCCGTCCGTCCGTCCATCCGTCCGTCCATCCGTCCATCCGTCCGTACGTCCGTCCACTTTTCTTGTCAACGCAACTCCTCCTAAGTTTCTGGCTGGATCTTCTTGAAACTTGGTCAATGTTATCACCTCAATTGGTAGATGTGCATGAAGGAAGGATTTTATGGTTCGTCGATTTTTGCCTGAGTTATGCCCCTTAAAAACTTAGTCTCTGGGGCTTATTGAAATTTCAGCCTTGTCAACGCAACTCCTCCTAAGTTTCTGGCTGGATCTTAATGAAACTTGGTCAATGTTATCACCTCAATTGGTAGATGTGCATGAAGGAAGGATTTTATGGTTCGTCGATTTTTGCCTGAGTTATGCCCCTTAAAAACTTAGTCTCTGGGGCTTATTGAAATTGCAGCCTTGTCAACGCAACTCCTCCTAAGTTTCTGGCTGGATCTTAATGAAACTTGGTCAATGTTATCACCTCAATTGGTAGATGTGCATGAAGGAAGGATTTTATGGTTCGTCGATTTTTGCCTGAGTTATGCCCCTTAAAAACTTAGTCTCTGGGGCTTATTGAAATTTCAGCCTTGTCAACGCAACTCCTCCTAAGTTTCTGGCTGGATCTTAATGTCACTTAGTCAATGTTATCACCTCAATTAGTAGATGTGCATGTAGGAAGGATTTTATGGTTCATTGATTTTTTCCAGAGTTATGCCCCCTTAAAACTTAGTCTCTGGGACTGAAACTTGGTGGATGTTATTACCTTAATTGGTAGATGTGCATGAAGTAAGGATTTTATGGTTCATTGATTTTTGCCTGAATTATGCCCCCTTGAATCTTAGTCTCTGGGGCTTAATGATATTTTAGCCTCGTGAACGCAATTCCTTCCAGGTTTTTCACTGGATATTTATAAAAACCTTTTTGTGAACACAATTTTTTTACAGGTTTTTCAGTGAATATTCATAAATCCTTGTCAATGTCATTTTTTTGTCTCAAGTTTTATAAGTGGCGGCGTATATTGTGACGATGGCACTCTTGTTCACAGATTGACCAATCCGGCTCGATAATTTAGAATGCAACGCGTATCTTTTGTAGTACTATATTCTTATGATAGAACAAGAAATGGATAAGTAATCCAACAAGAGAACCATGATGGTCCTAAATTGCTCACCTGAATCAAGATGACAAGAGTGAAAATAGCAATTAGGTCAAATTCAAAGGCATCAAACTAAGGGCTTTCTGTTTGGAAACAATTAGGGAATAATTTTGTTCGAATCGATCCTGTAAAGTTGGGTATGAATTAGCAATGGTTGATGTTATTTTTTGATTTCGCAATATAATCATAGGGCTAATTTTCAAAGCATACTGATCTGTTAGAGATGATCATTTATGATATATCATTATAACAAATTATAAGCACAATTTACAAGATTTGGTCTGTTATTTGAAAAAAATATAGCAAAAGATCAACATCTGATAATCTAAGCTAATCCCTTCTTATTTGTTTACATAAGATAAACATAGAGACAGCCAGAGCAACAGATAAGAGAAATAGATAAGAGAAATGGAAATAGCACTCTAAATTTATTATTCATATCCAAACAGTTACACTATGTATAATGTATCAATCTTTTCAAGCAGATGATTGAAATGATCACCAATTACATAGGATTTGATGAATATTGAAACAACATGTTGATTTTTGAAAAGCTATCATCTCCTCTTATCTGCAGCTTGTATGATTCCCAAAGTAAATGGTTCAAAATTGGCTTCTAAATGTAGAACCAACAATATAGGGTTTCCATGTGTAGTGATGATGTCTTGTGTATTCTGAAAGCCATTCATAACATGAGGTCTAACACAAAGTTTCAAGGTTCTAGGCCAAACAGTTTTGAAGAAAACTAAGTATCTCTGTGACAACACGCAGTAAAGTATAATTTTCAATGCACAAAATTTCCCCAACCCATATACATTTTATAAAATCAAAAATTCACGATACAATTTTGAAATGAGTCACTCAAGGAACTTTCCTGCTACGTTTGATTTAAATTGGCCAAACGGTTGATTTTTAAAGACTTTTCTTATGATAAGCCCCTTTCTCCCTGCCACGCCCACATTTTTTGACAAATGTAAAAATTTGTGAACAATTTTTGAAAAGAGTCATAAAAGGAACATTCCCCCAAAGTCTGGTTCAATTGGACCCAATGGTTGATTTTTTAAGAATTTTCTTATGATTTCTCTAAGTCCGATAAGCCCCTTTCTCCCTGCCACACCAACATTTTTTGACAAATGTAAAAATTTGTGAACAAATTTTGAAAAGAGTGAATCAAGGAACTTTCCTACCTAGTTTGGTTCAATTGGGCCCAATGGTTGATTTTTAAAGAATTTTCTTATGATTTCTCTAAGTCTGATAAGCCCCTTTCTCCCTGCCACGCCCACATTTTTTGAATAATATAAAAATTTGTGAACAAATTTCGGAAAGAGTGACTCAAGGAATATTCCTGCCCAGTTTGGTTCAATTGGGCCCAATGGTTGATTTTTAAAGAATTTTCTTATGATTTCTAGTCCAAAAAGCCCCTTTCTCCCTGCCATGCCCACATTTTTTGACAAATCAAAAATTCACGAACAAGTTTTAGAAAGTGTCACACAAGGAACATTCCTGCCAAGTTTGATCAAAATTGGTCCAATGGTTTAGGAGGAGAAGATGTTGAAAGAAATTGTGAACGGACGGACAGATGGACGGACGGACAGACGGACGGACGACGGACAAAAAACCACCACAATAGCTCACCTTGAGCACTTTGTGCTCAGGTGAGCTAAAAATGGATGGTCAGCGATCTTGTTTGATTTTTATAGGCATTCGTATCACATACCCCTGCATCGAAAAAATGCACAATTTGTTGCACCTTTCCAAGGTCACTAAAATGCTAATAAAATATTGTATATTCATCGTTTAATCCCGAAAACGGTTTTAAAGTAACGTCTTACATTTAATAAGAACAGAAAACCCAAAATATGTGCTATTATAAACGCGTAAATGTATAAAACAGCATGCTCACATGTTCGGTTAGATCAACGAAGCTGGAGTAATTTGTGTCAAAATTTGCATATTTTTGGAAATATTTCAAGTTCTACATAATAGAATTTGATAAAACTCCCTTATTGTATTAAGCAACATGTCCTGGTAATAATTCAAAAAGAAAATGTATAGGTCAGCGCACTTATTAGTGAATTACAGCAATTTTTATCAGCTACAAATGAATAAAATGACGCAAAACAGTGGTAACTGCATATACACTTACGACTGTCTTGCTGTAAATAATCGATTTTCATCTTCAGGAAATCAGTTTCGCATAATAAATACACTTTTACTGTCGAAAATGGTAAATTGTAATGATGTGTTATATTATTGAAAATATGGTAGCGAAATATATTGGTACGAAACATTTAATTTACTACAGTAATGACCGAGTGTTCCGAAAAACTGGAGCATTCCCCCTTAAATTAATTAAAATGTAAGTTCTCCATAGAATTTATTTTTTGAAGGAACTAAGAAGAGATTAATGGAAGGAACATTTCTGTAGAGTTTGGTTGAAATTGGTCCAGTTGTTTTGGAGAAGAATTTTTTTAAAGATTTTTCGAAAATTTAAATCAATTAAATTAATTACAAGAGGGCCAGAATGGTCCTATATCGCTCACCTGAAAGAAGTTTCAGACACGCCCACTTTTTTTGACGAATCAAAAATTTGCAAACAAATTTTGAAAAGAGTCACTCAAGGAACATCGTCGCCAAATTTGTTTCAAATTGACCCTATGCTTGATTTTTAAAGAATTTTCTTATGATTTCTCTAAGTCTGATAAGCCACGCCCTGCCACGCCCACTTTTTTTGACCAATACAAAATTTGCCAACATATTTTGAAAAGGGTCACTCAAGGAACATTTCTGTAAAGTTTGCTTCAAATTGGGCCAATGGTTGATTTTTAAAGAATTTTCTTTGGATTTCTGTAAGTCCGATAAGCCACACCCAATTTTTTCTGATGAATAAAAACTTTGAGAAAAAATTTGGAAAAGAGTCACCCAAGGAACATTTCTGCCAAGTGTGGTTCAAATTGGGCCAGTGGTTGATTTTTAAAGAATTTTCTTATGATTTCTCCAAGTCCGGTAAATGCTGACCTGCCACGCCCACAATTTTGGATGAATAAAAAATCCGCGAACAAATCTTAAGAAGGGTCACCCAAGGAACATTCCTGCTAAATTTGGTTTTAATTGGTCCTATGGTTAAAGAGAAGAAGATTTTTGAAGAATTTTTAAACAATTTCTCTTGGATAAATAAGCCCGGCCCAGCCACACCCACATTTTTTGACGAAACTATAAATTTATGAACAAATATTGAAAAGGGTCACTCAAGGAACAATTCTGCCAAGTTTGGTTCAAATTGGCCCATTGGTTGATTTTTAAAGAATTTTCTTAGGATTTCTCTAAGGCTGATAAGCCCCTTCCTCCCTGCCACGACCTCATTTTTTGACAAATGTAAAAATTTGTGAATCAATTTTGAAAAGAGAGACTCAAAGAACATTCCTGCAAAGTCTGCTTCAAATAGGCCCCATGGTTAATTTTTAAAGAATTTTCTTATGATTTCTCTAAGTCTGATAAGCCCCTTTCTCCCTGCCACGGCCACAATTTTTTACAAATGAAACTATTTGTGAACAAATTTTAAAAAGAATGGCTTAAGGCACATCCCTGCAAAGTCTGGTTCAAATTGGCCCAATGGTTGATTTTTAAAGAATTTTCTAATGATTTTTCTGAGTCTGAGAAGCCCCTTTCTCCCTGCCACGGCCACGTTTTTTGACGAATCAAAAATCTGAGAACAAGTTTTGAGAAGGGTCACTCAAGGAACAATTCTGCCAAGTTTGGTTCAAATTGGAACAATGGTTGATTTTTAAAGAATTTTCTTAGGATTTCTCTAAGTGCGATAAGCCCCGCCCTGCCACGCCCACATTTTTTGACGAATCAAAAATCCGCGAACAAGTTTTGAGAAGGGTCACTCAAGGAACATTCCTGCCAAGTTTGGTCAAAATTGGCCTGTTGGTTTTGGAGAAGAAGATGTTTGAAGAAATTGTTGACGGACGGACAGACGGACGACGGACGGTGAGTGACCACAATAGCTCCCCTCGAGCACTTCGTGCTCAGGTGAGCTAAAAACAAATAGGGTAATAATTTGTGGTTGAATGTAAATAAAGAACGTAATCATTGTGTATAGATACGTTTTTGTTTCATTTCTTTTGCAAGTTGAAGATTTTAGTCCGTTTTAATAATGGAACAATCAATTCCGAATCACTTATTCTAAACAACCCTTTTTTTTCTTTTTATACCCCCCACAACAAAGTTAGGGGGGGTATACTGGATTCAGGTTGTCCGTCCGTCCGTCCGTCCGTGGACATAAATTTGTGTCCTCTTCTCCTCCTGCAGTTTTTGACCGATTTTGAAATTTTAGCAGGTTGTTTCCTATCATAGGAAGTTGCGCACCTGCAATTTTCATCTTGATCCAGGCAGTAGTTTCAGAGTTATGCCACTTTGAACTTTAACACTTTTTCAGTGACAACGCGCTAGTGGAGGGTATTTGTCCGCTTTGCGACAGTTCTAGTTTTTTTCTCGTTTTGGATATGTTTTATTCTTTCTAATATTGGAATATTATACTTTCAAGCGTGGTGTAGTCCACCGGAGACCAATATCAACTATACAGAGGCAGTTTGTGATATCGACTTAGCCTACAATATAATGGGCGACTACGATGATCTTAAATCCGCTGATGTAAGTATGTTTAAGCTATGTTACGAGCTTTAAATTCCATTTATTTTTCTGGATGTCCCCTTTACCAGACGACAAAATTTTAGATTAGTCCAAATTCAAAGATGAAGCAGACGACAATTTCAAGCGTGTAAAATCTTACATTGTTTGGTCTTTTTACATAGAAAATATTGTAGAAAATGAACAAGCAATTTCTTTATTTTCCATGACGTTTTTCAAATCCATTATCTTATGGGGAGTCAAAAGGAGTCACTGTGTGGTAATGGGTTAATTTCCTTATCTTCTTTTTAACCCTTTCTCATGTATTCTTCGTTTAACTTGTGCTATGAAATATAAGCCACATTTACAATGTTACGCGACGCATGCACGCTTTGTATGCCATCAGTATTGTCAATTTTCCGAATATTTTTTCATTCAACGTTGTCACGGTGGATAATCACGTGATGCAATAATTACTGAATATCTTCAATAACTTTGTTTATAAGGGACCGATGTGAATTCGGTTTGAAGCAGAGAATGTGGACAGTCGTAACGCATTATATGGACGTGGTTGATTTTTGAAAAATCTACTACGACCATATTATTCCTGATATTTTTCCATCTTCTCTGCTTCAAACCGAATTCAAATTGTTCAAGTATTGACAAAATTATTGAAGATTATCGGAAATTCTAAGTCACGTGATTATACACCGTGGTTGTCCTATAGGTACGCGGATATTGGTACGAGGTAGCACGATCTCGCGGCATTTCATTCCTTGGTAGAACAGGACGGCTCTCGGCATATTTCAACACGGCTTCCAATTCGGCAGATGCTCTAAAGTTACTGTATAGTGGATTGCAGCAGGATGGGTATCTACTCCTTTTTATTTGTCCTCATTTTTATTTTATGTTTGCGTTGTAATTGTTATCTTCACATGTAGAGAAATTCTGGCATCGTTTTCTCGTGCCAACAGTTTTTTGCGATTGGATATGGTCTTGGACAAACTATCTCCGAGATCTGGTCTGAGTAAGCTTAGAAAAACATTCGGAGAAATTAACTTTATATTGCTATAACTGAAATGATGTTGAAAGCGACGTAACACTAAAAACAAAGATAACTTTCACATGTCGTGTGCTTATGTCTTTTCCCCATTTAACCATGGATGTTAGACATAAATCACATTTCAATCAATGTTATTGGCTTTTGGGTATTTCAAATTACAACATCTTACAAGATGCTAAATGCAACACATGTTGATAATTGCAAACATAATGTCACTTTTATAAATGTATCACTTAAGTGTGAGAAGCATCCTCGAGGGATCTTCTGTAAGTATTTTTTAAAGATTGTCTCTGCGAAAAGTATCTTACCTCCGTCTTTGAAATTTCAAAACATAAAAACTCGAAATATGTCTTCTAACGCATTTATTCTTGCAGAGAATATACAGCCTGTTCAGACGTCCAGAGTACCACGTTGATGAAACGATGTGCTCCACAACCTGTTGCTGATTATCTGGCATTGTTTAACAAGACAGACGACCAAATTACATATAGTAAGCTACAAATTTATCATTTGTAATTCTATTCGTGTCGGTAAAGAGTACCACATTGCTGACAAGATACCGTCGCTTTTCGACAAAATCCTCGTGACTGCAGCCTTAACCCTTTACCAAACAATACCTGGTGTTGACGTCCCTAATAGGAAAAGCTTGAGAAAACATTGAAACAAAGGAAGAAACTGCTGATTCCTATATTGTACAAAATCCTTTCTTTTTCAATGTCCATTTTGTCGTCTGCAGCAACTTTCAAATTGGACCATCCTAAATTTTTGTCGTTTGGGAAAGGGTTAAACGAGGTTGAAAAGCAGCGATACCCTTCAGGATCTGTAGATGATTATTTCCTAAATTTGGTTTCCTTAACCCATTACCAAACGATAAAATTTTAGCGTGATCTAAATTGAAAGATCCTGCAGACGACAATTTCAAGTGAATGAAATTTTACATTTTTCGGTCTTTTTACATAGAAAACAATGTGGGAAATGAAGAAATTGCTTGTCACAAGCAATTTCTTCATTTCCCACGATGTTTTCCAAAGCCTTTATCTCTTGGGGAGTCAAAAAGAGTCACTGTGTGGTAATGGGTTAATAGGATAATCGTGTATGTAAATATTACGCCTTATCAAAATCATTTTAATCAGCGACGGGACGATTTTAGTAGCCACAGTTATACAGTCCACACAATGCTTTAAATCTTTTTTCTTGATTAACGAAATTGCAATTGTGTTATTCAATGATCGAATGATCAGAGAATAATTGTTCGGTCTTTTTTCGGAATTAGATAATTCATATCATAATTATTTTACCTCCATCTCCATTAGCTGTCAACTAGCGACATTTTCAACGGAGTAGTCATCTTCAGTGTATAAACGCCACTCTTCGAAACTATGGTTACAATTGCCAAACAATATGAAACATACAACTACTTGCTAATAGCACATATTGTATAACTTCGATTGTAGTCCCAAGTGAGTTGTGTGATGCTTGTCTCGGGAGGGCTTTTTCTCGATCGAGGACCTTTCCAAATACCATGAAAGCTCTTGTCACTTTTAACAAATGTCTGTTATGTAAAGTTTGCATAGAAAAAATGCAATTTTCTTTTGTAGTTCCATACAAAATCGTGTACACAGACGGTGTATCATTTATGTTGACGCTTGTTTGTGAATTTGTGGATGCGGAAGGTAATTGTGCCGATGGATCTGCGTTTACGCGTGTGTGGTCCAGAAATATGTCTGTCACTCGTAAAGAAATAGAAAATGTGTTGGTATACGGCGAGTCAGTGTGTCTACACAACAACTTGGATGATTTCATTTACTTTACTGATGCAGGTATGTGTCTTCTTCATTAGATAATCAATGTCATGCATTTCCATGGAATATAAACACAGAAAGGACAGTTGTAGTGGATTTACGTTCAAGTGAGGTACCTTCTATGTCGGCTCACAGAACCTAAACGTTGGGTCAACAGAGACCACGGTGCACGTGACAAAAATTGACAGCAGAAAATCATTTCTTCGTGGCCCATTAGCCATGTCTCTGGCGTTTCCGTTCGGTAATTGCATGAGTCCACTTCAGCTATGACCGATTGTGTAATACATATGACCGATTGTGTAATACATTTCAAAGTTCCTAGTGCCTTTTCTCTTATTATTATAAAGAATTTCAGTAACTTTAATTCAAAACTAAAATTCTACAAAGTTGAAGGAATCGTTTAGTTTCCAACATAATGGATAATTCCAGATAGGTATCGTTTGTATCAATATATTTGCATTATGAAAATTCTCCTGCAGATTATTCTTGTATGGAAGGTCTGAAATACTACGTAAAGGAAAGTAAGTATATCTATTTTCACAATATTAATAGAATTAATTCCTCTAAATGGAATGTTTAACAAATGATATTTTGTGGAAGTGATTTCGAACATGATGGTATTTCTATTTATTAAATGGATGCACACTGACAGTTATATTTTCAATGATGTCATTGTAACCAGATAAAGTTCCATTAGTTCTAGTGATCGATGCATATGAGCTCGATCGTTTGTAAAATCGTGAGTCTGTAAGGATAAGTAGGCGTCATGGAATTTTGCACGTTGTAAGAATCGTTCAATATTAAGAGAAGGTATCACTGTTTAAAATTAGATAGTTTTGCATCGATGGTGTTATGACTGCGTAAGTGCAGTAGTTACGCCATCAAATATTTTCGCGCATATTTTACTATCGTTTTATTATCGAAGATGACAACGTAGGTCATTCGAAAAAAGTAAGTCATTCAAAATGGTCACTAGGATAAACATGTGTCAATGATGTCATTTTATAAGTAGAACGATGATGTGAGCATCATATATGCGCGAAAAAATTCGATGACGTCATTCCTTCGATTGAACAGAAATGACTCCATCGAGGCACATATACTACTCACGGCCTGCACAATCATGACGCCATCGACACCCAAATACTACTATTATGATGTACCGTTAAGCTAAAAAGGGTGTATTCATCGTCGCACGAATATTATTTTTCGCCAGACGAATATTATTTTTCATCCAAAGAATATTATTTTTCGTTTATCGATAAACGTTTCTGTTGACGCTTTCGGTTCGCCACATTATACATTGTTATATTATTGGTTTTCATTCCGTTCGTTAAGGGTCTAACGTGCTAGTTCATTAATATTTGTGTGACGAGAATTAGTATTTCTGTTGTTGCCAATAACTGAATTTAACATGAAACAAACAACATTTATTCACTCAAATATCGTTGGTGTGCGGTCAAAACCTCTCACTAACGGTATGTTTGCATCCTTTCAGAGTTGCCAAATCCTCCCTTAAACCTTGGTTTAACCAATATACAAGCTAGATCGGTGCTACTGCAGTTTATCCCAGGACATGTTGGGAATACCTCCGTCACTACGTGGATCGTAGAGGCACTAGAGGAGAAAACTTCTGCGGAGTATAAACAAGTGTATCAGGTAATTAACCCATTACTAGATGTGATTATGTTTCTCATCAAAATTTATTCAATTACAGTGAAAGTTGGAAGAAAAGTCCTTTTATAACGGCGAAATATCCATAAAAAATCTACGCAAAAACAGACAGACTGGTTTGTTTAAATTCAGCATTCAAGAAATGAATCAACTAAACTGGGAACCATTCCATATAAACTTTTCACAAATGAAAATATTCTGGACCGGCACGAACTGAAACAGTTACAGAGAAAAAAAACGATACTGTTAATAGAAAATGCACAACTGGTAACATTAGAAATCACAGAGAAAAAAGGGAAATGCTGGTTATTAACTTTTAAATGTATTCATCTAATTATGTAACAAACGTTTGATCGGGGGCTTATCCACAATATTTTTTTCAGACAATTGACTCAGATACAACATCAATCACCGTAAAGAACCTAAGACCCTACACATACTACAGACTACGTTTGATAGCGGAGAACAGTATAGGTCGGAGCAGTGCGAGCGAGCCAACTACTTGGTTTCAGACCTTACAGGATGCCCCGACTAACCCACCAGGCAATGTGACTGTGAGAGCTCTAAATGCTACTAGTCTGAGTATTAGCTGGACAGTAAGTACAGATTCCATACGCCTTCAAATTTTGGAAAGTCCAAGTATTCTAATTTCATTCTATCTTATGGTCACCTAGTCAATAGTCCTTTCTAAGCTGAGTCTATGGAAGACATTGCTCCTTATTCAACTAAAAATGGCTTACTATTGTTTACTATTGGTCTCAATTTTATCGAATAAAAGAATTAATTCAAAATGCCCAAACGTACGGAATCCTGTTTGCCACCATCTACTTTTCTACCTGCATACAACACCAAAAGTCGAAAATTGTGGGACTAATTTCTACTTTTTTACCAAAATTTTACCTAGAAATATAGAAATCTTGAAGTTTTGTCTGTGACACTTCCACTTTTCGTCTTTTCACAAACTCAATTTGGTTAGAAAAGTGGAAGTTAGTGTGACAAGCTTCCACTTTTCTTCTTTTCACAAACTCAATTTTGGTGAAAAAGTGGAAGTTAGTTGCACTAATTTCGACTCTTCTATCGATATTGAGTTTGTGAAAAGACAAAATGTGGAAGTTATTCACACTAACTTCAGACAATTGTCGCAGACAAAACTTCAAGTTTTCTACATTTATAGGTAACTGTTTTGGTAGGATTCTACCGAAATTGAGTTTGTGAAAAGCCGAGAAGTGGAAGAAAGTCACACTAACGTCAACTTTCCTATCAAAGTTGAGTTTGTGAAAAGTCGAAAAGTGGAAGTTAGTCATACTAACTTCTGACAATTGTCACAGGCAAAACTTCAATTTTTCTACATTTCTAGGTAACTATTTTGGTAGAAAAGTGGAAGTTAGTCGCACTAATTTCGACTTTTCTATCAAAATTGAGTTTGTGAAAAGAAAAACTCACTTCTGACAATTGTCACAGACAAACTTCAACATTTCTGCGTTTTACAAACTCGATTTTCCTAGACAAGTGGATGCTGGCGACATCTATTAGTAGATATTGCTACTGTTTTGGCCGAGGGTTCCGAATGAAACAGTCGCGTTGTCCATTAGTCGTAATGATTCTGTTTTTCAGCCTTTACTGACCAAGGAGTGGAATGGGATTCCAATTGGCTACAAGATATATTACAGAATGAGAGGATCGTCCATCTTTACTTTGATTGACCTCGATGATCCAACCAATATGGACAATACAATATTGACCGAGTTGAAAGAAGGGACTAAATATGAACTACAGATGCTGGCCTACAATGAAGTAGGAAATAGTGACAGAAGTCCCATACTCATAGGGAGGACCAGAGCGTCAGATGAATAGCATACGTCATGCATTATAGAAAGTGTTAGCAAAAATAATCTGAAACGAATTTATGCTTGATATGTTATGTTTGTGCACAGTCACTAAATAAGTCAGACTGGCGTAAATACATTTAGGCCTACTGGTGGATATTTAGGAGACAAAAGAAGCATGATAGTAACATGATATATACAAAATGGCGTGTACAATATATCAAACATACCCTTTCCCCAAAATTCAAACTTCTTACGTTGACATAGGATCTAAATAAATGAATTTTAGACGGCAGTAGCTGGTAGTGAATGATAAAACTGCATTATACAGAATTTGATGTTTTCGAAGAGAAGTCAAAAACCTGTTGGTGTTAGGGGGTTTGCATCTGAATATGTCTTCTTTATATTTCATTCCAGATTAGCAAAATCCCGACCTAACTCCAAATGTCGAAGACAATATCATTAGTGTATAATCCATGTAATGAATTTAACCCTTTCCCAAACAAGACCTGGTTTTGACGTCCCTAATAGAAAAGGTTTGGGAAAACATTGAAACAAAAGAAGAAACTGCTGATAACCAGCAGTTTCTCCTTTTGTCTCAATATTTTCTGTGCCATATTTTACACAAATCCTATCTTTAATAACATCTATTTTGTCATTTGTGGCAGTTTTTGAAGTGGATTGCCCAAAAATTTTGTCGTTTGGGAAACGGTTAAACGATTCCCGCTACCTTGTATAGAAATCTTGTTTTCATTTACAGTGTGCGTGTTTAACGATTTTCTTTTAATACCGGTAGATATATGCGAATCTTTGTTCTAGAGAATATACAATTTATCATGGTCAATTCATATATTTTTGGTGTAAATGGGATCCTTCGTTTTCTGACATTTTGCAGTGAAAATTAAATCTGTAGAACCAGGCGTTTCTTTTTTTTTTTTTTTAACTTTTTACGGCCACGCATAATTAGCATGGACAATTTTTGCTCTGTTCGTCTGTTTGTTTGTATCCGTGTTTTTCTGCTTCCCAGACAATGTTCCAACAATGGTACTAACTTTTGAGGATTAATTGTCAGTGGCTAATGGCCAAACATATACAGTGACACCAAAGTCGGCAATATAATAAGTGAACAAGGACTTGTTGAACACGTCAACATATAGAGATGAACTAGCTGAAGAAATGTGACATGAAAATTATTTCACGAGAATGGGGTAGGATGCGGTTGAAAAACGAGCCCGGAAGGAATATATTTAATACAACATACGTTTTTCGGGAGTTTACCCTCATTTTTAGTTTTTTCCCAATCTGATCTAAGGTGTCTTTACATCGCGTATAAATACATGTTCTATGTGTATTTAGAAAAAAATATGGCCGCCATTTTGTTTGAATGTTGAAGCGAGAAAAATGTTAAGCATATATCAGAACTTTAAATCATCAAAAAAGATAGTGATGAAAGGATAAAGAACGATCTGAACAGAATTTAAACCTTCTGGTCCACAATCTATTTCGCAATCTAGTCTAATACAACAACAACTTAACAACAAGAACTCAGATTTCTGACAGAAACAAAACACGGGATTTTCGACAGAGAACTATTGATTAAGAGGGATGTAAGCATAGAGGATCATCAGGCAACGATTTTTATTGCCTTTGTGATGTGTCTTTTAGTTGCTTTGACAAAACGTGAATATAAACAGCCTCCGTTCAAGTGATTTGAATATGTGGTAGTGTAAAGTCGTCGACTGCTTTGTGATTTCCACTTTGACAGCACTGCCTAGATGTTTGGGAAGGTATTTAAGCTTCTAATATCTGTTTATTCTATTGTCACATTGAGTAAATTCTGCCCTTGATGCTAAGACACAGCATAGCCTGATTAAAAATTGTTCAATATAGTTTTTAAGTGGTCGCAACATCTGGAAATAGCCCCGGCTACTAGAGTAAAACCTAAAAGTGATATCGTCAATGCAGTAAAAAATATCAAAATTTATTTAACTGAGAAATTCCAGGATTTCACTGCTAGGAATGTAATAAATACCAATAAGTTCCTCTAAAATTTTGCTGAACGAAAACTTTTTATCATCTTTCACCTCTGTTGACATGACACATCAGTCACTGCTCGAGGGGGTTAAGGTACTCCAACCCTAATGAGATTTACGCGAAGTTAAAATTTTTCGTTTGACGCCATTTAACATTCATTACGTATCTGAGTTAGGAATATTCCGCCAACAAATGTATACGACGAGTAATTCCAACGTCGTATCAACCTTATTATGGGCGGAAAACTTCATTAAACAACTTTAGAATGATGGTAACAACATGTTTAATGTAAAAACTAAACACTGAAATGATGGAACAAAACTATTCGGTATAGAATCTTTTCCATGACATGACTTAAGGCTTCTTCTTGTACGTGAGGGTGTCGAATTCAAGTAAGCCATTCTTGTAGTAGGCATACACTTGTTCTGAAATGAAATGTTCGAAAATAATTATAATTGTGAATGTTTGTATCAAATGAAAATAAACTCCATGAACGTATTGCTTAAAATTCTTGTTTCTCGCAGCCTCGTGTATATCACCAATATTACACCCGCAATCACCACAACATACATGGCACAGCTTGTCCGGACAATCTACGTCCCCCAATTGGTGACGTAATGTTACCGCCAACACGACCCTTCATGTTAATTATCTCTGAGAGTTGTGCAGTCACCGTAACTACACCTGGCGTCATCACAAACAACATGAAACGTGTTAACTTGTCCGAAACGTTTATGTCCTTCGTCCGTTGACGTCGTCGTTGTATAGTCAACACGACGCTTTGAAAGTATTGGATTACTTTGTAATGAAAGTTTGCATACCTCTAAGAGTTCTGTAGTCACCATAGTTACACCAAGAGTCTCCACAACATACATGACACACGTTAACTTGTCCGGAACGTTTACGTTCGCCAACTAGTAACGTCGTCGTAACGTTAATGTCAACATGACGCTTTGAAAGTAGTAGAACTTTTTGTAATGATCATTTACATACCTCGTAGAGTTCTGCAGTCACCATAGTTACAACCGGAGTCACCACAACATACATGACACACGTTAACTTCTCCAGAACGTTTACGTCTGCCGACCGGCGACATGGTCGTAACGTTAATGTCAATATGACGCTTTGAAAGTTGTGGGAACTTTTGTAATGAACATTTACATACCTCTTAGAGTTCTGCAGTCACCATAGTTACATCCGGAGCCCCCACAACATACATGACACACGTTAACTTGTCCGGAACGTTAACGTCCTCATCTGATGACATCGGCGTCGTAAGTGTAACGTCAATTATGACGTATTCAATTTTCCATGGGTTTTGTAATTGACTTACCTCTAAGAGTTCTGCAGTCACCATAGTTGCAACCAGAGTCCCCACAACATACATGACACACGTTAACTTGTCCGGAACGTTTACGTCCGCCGACCGGCGACATGGTCGTAGCCTCAGCTTCACCACACAGAGCTTTCACGTCTGGATCATTGGGATCCTTGTTGTAACAGTTGTCAAGATCGGTGAAAGTTTGGTTCATCAACACTCTGCAGATCTGGAAGAAATTGAAATTAATCTTTCAGGTTCTTCAACAGAGTTAGGATTGATATTGAACTAGTATTGTAGGCGCAAAATGCGTCGGTCCTATTTAGTGTGTGCGTGCTATAAAGAAAAGAGACATATGTGTAAAAACAGGAAAGGACTGTTCGGGTGAGCAAGTCAGGCGCGGGACAATATATCGTTGCTTTTCAACAAATATCTCGTAACTGCCTTGGTAATGTGCTATGTGACCAGTTGTGGAACGAAATCTGTATGGTGCGAATAGACGATTTCAAGTGAAGTAATTTTCATTGCTCTCAAATTTTGAATATTGAATATACTTTTTTTGCCTTCTCTCCATACAATTTAGAAACATTTTCACAAATATTGTTCAGAATATGCCCCGGAAATTTGAGCACGCTCAATTATTTCCGTTGTTACGAAAACAGGCGATATTGCATAAAACGGTACATTAAAAATGCTCGGACTCACGCACGTTACGGATTAAGTCGAAATATAACGATTATACCGGAAGTACATTGCCCAGGTCTTACCTTAAAACAAGCTGCAGTTACGAGGTTTTTAGTGGAAAAACGAAAATAACTTGAAATTGTACATGTATCACAATCTGATCAGTTTGTTGACTTAAAAGTAACTAGATCAAGAGCAGTAGATCAAATACGAAGCACGGACGACCCACTATTGCTCTATTCAATACTTACAGCTAAATTGTAACATCCATACACGAACTCTGGTTTTCCTCCAACAACCTTAGTCGAGGCGAGGCAAGCCTGAAATAATTATAAGAAAAGAAAAAATGTATGTCTACTAATGTGCAAAAACCTTATTTGTCACGAAGGCTGTTTAACCCATAACATGTTTTTTTTACACTTGTCCAATTTCAAAGTGTAGCAGACGACAATTTCAAGTAAATGAAGTTTTACCTTCCAATGTATTTCTTGGTAAAAAAAAAACATTCTGGGAAATGAAGACATTGCCTACCACAATCATTTTCTTCATTTACACAATGTTTTCCGAAGTCATTTTCTTGTGGGGAGTCAAAAAGTGCCAAACTTTGGGTGTTAGATTCTACAGATGGGGCTAAAAAGACGATAATGATGACGGCTACTGAGGAAGGGGACCAGGATACAAAGACGTTTACTTTTATAAGTCAATGTTGAAATATGGTGCAATTTTTAAAAAAAAAATATTTGGTTTTGTCAATGCGATTGATTGATGGAGTTCTACATCCTTAACCAGCGACCCCTGTGTTTCAAGTCCAGCGCGTTACCATTGCACCGCCTCCGCCCTCTCTGTCGATGCGAGCCCCAAAACTTTTTGATAAACCCTCGTATATTGTATACTGAGCTATTTGCTACAGATGCTCTGCCAGTTATTTAACGTGAGCTATAACGATTCTTATTTCATTTCAAACGTATCATACCTACCTTGTTCGGGCCGCAAGGTGACATATTTATACAGTCCTCTGGGTTTCGGACATAGTTCTATTTTTCACTCTGTCTCGTGTTATACGCTCACAATTAAACGAGACTCGCGAGTTTAAACTAACTATAATAACAAACGATTCTGGTTTGATTTTAGACGTATTTCATATGTCACGAGAAATAGCCTTGCAGAGAATCAATACCTAGTAACTAGTGAATGCTCAGCCAGGTCATTTATCTGGACCTATACCTACCTCGTTAGGTCCACATGGAGACATATGTACGCAGTCCTCTGGGTTTCGGACCTCGTTCTGCTCAGAGTTGGCGGTACGATGATCGCAGCTGTAGCAGTTTGGTACTCCAGAAACATCGCCTGGGATATAGATTATCAAACTTGAGAATGGGGCACACTCACGGTGGATAACCCACGTGACTTTTTGGAAGCGTTAACACCGAAAAAATCGTCCGCTTCAAGGTATGTTTTGTTTAAATTCTCTATTGATTTTGACGAGATAAAGTGCACGGAACGCGCATTTGAGAGGGCTATTCCCGTTTGTTACTCACTTTGCTCCGAATCCCGTGGTTTCTTCAAACATTCAAACGAAAGTTTTTTTCGGTGCATGTGAACGCTTCCAACTTTTGCTTTTCACGTACAAACACGTTGGCTCGAATGTTTGAAGAAACCACTTGATTTGGAGCAGAGTGAGCTAGAGTCCGGAATAGCCCTTTGAAAGGCGCGTTCCGTGCACTTTATCTCATCAAAATCATTGGAGTATAAGCTGAGAAATTAAACAAAACATACCTTGAAGCGGACGATTTTTTCGTATGGACGCTTTCCAAAAGTCACGTGGGTTACCCAACGTGATACTTCAATCGAAAATTTAGGAATATGCTTGTCCAGTAGGTTGTCTTGAGAAAGCTGCTATAATCCGAGTTATACTTTAGTAGTTTGAGAAAATAATCTATTTTTAAAACGTAAGCCACATTTACAACACATAAGTGACGAGGTATTCGTTGAAAAGCAACGATCTATTGTCAATTTTATAGCTGCTACTAAAAAAACAATGAACGCTACATGTACATATTTGGTACGATATATTAAACGTACCTTCTGGAATTCCACAAAGTCGTTTGTTACATTTGTTATCTGTCTTACAGCATCTGTAAAAAGAAATGCGGCCCAATGACAGTGCTTTCCTTACTCGGTGTTGTCGATCTCACGCCGAGTCCTGACGAATGAGCACGATGTAAAAATATTTTCACAATATTTGTGTCTGAATTACTTTTTTTATTTAACTTCTCATCAAACACCTAACAGTGTTGAAACATTATCAAAACCGTGTTTATATTTTGAAATAAAAAAAGTTCAATTAACAAAAATCTTGATAAGTCAAAGTTATGGAAGAGATATAATCCTTATTCAGTGTAGATAACTGCGAAGGAGATTGGTCAAGCGACTTTGTCCATCAAGGACTCCTGTCCCCTTACCTTGAGCAAGATGTCAACTCTCTCTTTCTTCCCAAACCAAAACCGAAGTTGCCGGAGCTCGAAGCTGATTTACAGACCTAGAAAATGCAAAAGATAGTACAGACACCAAATAAGTAGCCTATTAAATTTCACATTTTGTACTTTTTAAATGGGTCTCTTTTGTTATTATATGAAAATTTCCTGTCATGTACACATTTATAAGATACCACACTAGATCTATTCGGTTTTTTTTTTTTTTTTTTTTTTTTTTTTTTTTCCTTCAGTAAAATGCTTGTGGCAATAAAACGCGAGTATGACGTCATTAAGAACATTGTAATTTATTCACCCATACGAAATTATGATTTTTCGGATTTTTCTTTCGTGAAGGAGTCTACGACCGATGAATTTCATAATATCGCTGCTTTTCTTAAAAAAACCCTCGTATCTGCAGCTTAAAACAAGCTGCAGATACGAGGTGTTTTTTTTTTTTTTTTTTTTTTTTTTTTTTTTTCAGAAAAGCGACGATATAAAACAAATAGGTATTAATTAGACGGAGGCACTTACATCCTTGGCTCGACAACCACCATTGTAGACAATATCGGCCGAGTCTGTAATGATCTGGTCGATGAAACAATCCTGTTGAACAGAAAACGAGAATTATGTATTAAGGTAGAATACCCCTAATGTGATCCGGGCGACGTCGGAGTTATTCGGGCGCGATCGAAAACATTCGGCGGTGGAACTCTCCACCGCCGAATGTTTATGACCGCGTCCGAATAGGTTCGAATACGTAATGACGACGCTCGAAAATGCCGGTGATTTAAACATCTCAAATTGGCGGTATTAAGGGTATTCTACCTTAATTCTGAAACTTTCATTTCAAATAAAATGAGTCGATCGAATGTTTGATGACTAAGCAAAATATTGGTCGATCGTTTAAACATTTGGCCGATAGCTTGGCGAATAGAAATGGAAAGAAGCATATCCTTTATGCATTTTTATGACCGAAATACGAGGTAACAACAGTATCAAAATAAATGAAATATGAATGTAATTGAAAAGGGAATCCTGATAAATATTAATCATACTAAAATTGAGACAATCAAACAAAGAAAAGGTAAACCAAACTTGACGTGATTAGAGAAGCAGATATTGGATATGCCATACCTGTAATTTTCTGTCACATCGCTCAATTGTACCACAGTCGGCGAGAGTCTTGGCATTGACACATTTGTGACATTCTATAACATCGGGGTCGACAGTTGTGGTTCTGATTGGGGGCAGGGTTGGTAGGGCTCCTGATCCACCTGATCCCGGATTACCGCCCGGGGCTGATGTGACGGGAGCTGCAGTCGTAGGGGCCGCGTTTCCGGATGTCGTGTTGGCTATTGGGGGAGCTGGTGGCTGGGTTGTGGCAGCATCTGAAAGCAAAACATGTACATCTTTATACTATAATAAATCACTCGATTCGATATTTCGGCAAAAATTGCCTTTTTTCAAGAGGTTGAAACATTTTATCACACTACATGAATTCGATATTTCGGCAAAAATTGCCTTTTTCAAGAGGTTGAAAAATTTATTCACACTACATAATAAATTATTATGTATTGTGATTAAATTTTTCAACCTCTTGAAAAAGGCAATTTTTGCCGAAATTATTATGTAGTGTAATTAAATTTTTCAACCTCTTGAAAAAGGCAATTTTTGCCGAAATATCGAATCCAGTGATTTATTAAAGTGTATTATTATATTCCCTGAGGAATAATTTTGTGATAAAGTGCACTTCTTTAGACAAGAAAATGTAGGAAAACTTCCAGAAAAATAAATGATAAACCGACTGTATTGGTCGAAAGGATGAATATTCTAAAAAGCATGCATGTAGTGATATACCAAAGTCATGACACATGGTTTTATCTTTAAACATTACTTTCTCAGATCAATACGTATTTAAATCTATCTTAAAATGAACGCTTTTGAAAACATTGAATAGAAAGATGTAAAATGCTGAACATTAATATCTCTGAATTTCTTACTAATTATGTTTCTTATCGGGGTGTTTTTGCTGAGGTGAAGTGATGTCTTTTTGTTTTTCAATTTGGTCTTTTTTTTTGTAAACGGTTTCGCTTAAAATGACCATTTGATTAACTTGATAGACTTAAACCTTAAACTTTGGTACATGAAACTTTCATGACTTACCAATAAATACGTAGCTGCCGAGTAAGATGACTGCCGAAACTGAAAGTAGATCAACACATTTTTGTCAAATTTGTCTATAGTTTTTGTGGAACCGTAAAGCAATTTCTTATTCCAATTTCACTCCGGCTATTGAAAACTATTATTACTATTATTACGGCTATTATGATTATCCTTGTTGTGACACGGGATTCAAATAAATCATTTGATTGGTACATCGGCATTGCAATTGCAAGCGGTGATAGGCTAATGCCCGATGACAATATTATCAGCAATTAATACCGTTTCTTAATTATGAAAATGTGAACATTGACTGTTGTATTTGTACTGGTTTAAGAAATATCAGGTGCACATGGTTTAGTGCAATAGCTTCAGCAAGGTGGCGTTGTTAAACGCTTGTATAAACACCAACCGATCAATCATTCTAATTTGAACTTGACTTTATGAATAACTTGTTCTGGATATCACGGTAGAAACTGAATTATATTATTAAACTTCATGAAGTTTTTGTATGACATAACAAGTTTTTAATAGTAAAATATTGTTACATAATTCAAAGCTATTCGTTGCAATAGTGTTGTCTTTTATTACATTGTCTGCAAAATATTGTTATTTGTTACATACACAAATCAACAATACATTTTCATTATTTACCACTTTTATTAATCACTTAGTTGCAATTTAGATGATATTGTAAATCAATTTCCTTTAAACTCACAAATGTTCATCTTTGCTGTTTCCTTTGTTCCGCGCAGATGAAAACTAATCTCAAATGTTGGTGTTGGCTTTGACTATTTGACGATATATAAAGATAAGACAGTTCCGACATATGGCGAGTTTCACATTAATTACGTCACATATGGCACAGATAATTTCGGTATGTCTTTTTTGTTGAAAATCTTTTTGTTGAAGATCTTTTTGCTGAAAGACTTTATCATTTATGGTTTGATTGGAAGAATCTTATTGAAACCTTACACTACACAGATTGCTCAAATAAATTGTACTAAATTAAGACCATCTAATAGTCTCAACATACACATGTCAGTCCAACACTGGCAAAACATATGACATAGGCTACATGTATGATGCTAAGACAATTTATAAACCTTGAATATATCTGAAATGTCTTTGCTTTCTAATGAATTCAGCAAGGGTGATATATCAAACGTTTGTCTGAATCGCTTCAAATAACAATTCGTATGTTCGCCATAATTAAGTTGTTAAGTTGGGCTCTGAGATATGTTTTCCAGAAGTCAAAGAAAATTCCAACACAGATTATGTCGCTGTGTCGAACTCTTCTTTTGTTTTTGAATGGGACAGCGCTCTGTTGTAAATAGCGACATCCAAATATCAACGAGCGAATTTTCATAAGAGAAGACTCGGATTACCGGAAGTGTTCTGCGTGTACGGACTAAAACATAAATGAAAGGAGTCTATTGAACCGTTGTATTTTTTAAATGATTCGCTCCTTCTTATAATTATGTAGTTATGCAGCAGCTACGGTACACGCATCTTCGCAAACCAAGGATTCTACCTCCACTTTGTTCCTTACGAACCTTCGTAAGGAACAAAGTGGAGGTAGAATCAATGGCTTGCGAAGATGCGGTACACGTGTTAACGTAGATTCGGGAAAGGGTGATACATGTATATTGTATGTCAGACTGAACGAACTAGGGCCTATGTCATTAAGTAACAAACTAGGAACGTAAAGGTCAAACTGATTATTTTCGCTTTTCACTGGCCTTTACCACGGTGGATAATCACGTGATACACACATTTCAGAAAATCTTCCATAACTTTGTTAATATTGGGTCGATTTGAATTCGGTTTGAAGTCACGTGATTATACACCGTGTTTACTTCTGTAACGACAATGAATGACAACTCTTCTGGAAAAACAACACCAGGGACCGTGTTCACCAACGTTAAAATTGATCGTCTAAATCCACAATGCATTACAAGCCATCTGATTGGACGAAGCTTTTGACTCAGCCAATGGGATGGATTGTTGGGTAATTGTAAAGATAAACATAGAATTGAACTGGTTGGTGAATACATCACTCATATATACTACGCAAAAAAAAAATTAGCACATTCGGCAAATATTTTTTCCTAGTCAAAAACTATTTCAAAATCCTTAAAAAGAAAACACTTATGTGTTTGAAAATTCAATTTTCTGGCGCTTCCTGAAAATTTTGTTTCAAAATTCTTAAGCGTTAATTAGGTATCTTACGTTAAAGTGCACAGGGGTCAGATATCGAAAGTCAAGCAAATTTCAATGACGCGAATGTCCAGCATAAGCAGCTAGGACCGCCATTCAATGTCTTCCCATGTTGCAGACAAGCTTCTTGACCACACAGAAAGGAATTTTGCCCATTCATACTGCAGATGACGCTCAATGCCATTGACGTTACAGACGTTATTACTTTCTCTAGCCTGACGCCCAACAATGTTCTTTATGTGTTCTTTTGCTGGTGATTAAGCATTTCAGGCGTAGATCATTCTGTATGTTCCTTGGGGTAAGTGGGCGGTGATTATCTTATTAAAATATCACAACGTTGTGTCGTTGTAAGACGGTCCAGTAACAGGTTGGATAATTTCATTGCAGTACCCTTGCATCGTTTGGTTGCCATTAACTGAAATGAGGTCTGTTTTCTGTTTTCATCCATTCCTGCCAAAAAATGACGCTGTACTCGACGTAACAGTCTCAATGATGACGTAATTGGTATCCATTCTTACGCATCTTCTCCAACCACAAATCCTGCCGTCAGTTAATGACACGTAAAATGAGATTCGTCCGGACATCAGTCCAATGTCTCCTGAATCAATATCGATGTGTACATACCCACTGGCGCATTGCCTGTCGATGTTTAACGTCATTGGCGTAAGATCGGAGGACCCTGATGCAAGTTGTGCGGAGCCTGTTCCGGACAGTCTGGTCACTAACGGTATAACCTGTGACGTCCTGGAGAAGTAGCACTAAATTCTTACTAGACAGGAATTCGAAACGTCGTCAGGACGTCGCTGTGAAACGATCCTCCTTGAACGTCGTTTTACACGGTCTACAAGATTTAGGTCGGTCGTTGGTGGCTAAAGTTGCATAAACCAAGTGCCATAGGCGCGTAGTTGTCCATTCGAGCCAATCGAAATGCAAAGCGACATCTCTAACAGACATGCCTGCTTGGAGCATGCAAAGAGCTCTCTGACGTCGAACTTGCGTCATCATTTCTCGCCTTCCCATAATCAATTTCAAAGAACTTGTAACAGTTAAATTGATTCTGCTAACAGATCTGTGTAATCGTGTGTTTTTTGGACAAGCTAAACATTATCGATGTCACTGCATACGTGCCGCACGTGACTTTTGCTAATCTAGACTTTGTCCTATACACTGAATGTTCACTCAACACATGCACTTTATGCGTAATGGTTGTCAATCAAGACAACTGTACAGCACAAAGCAATGTTCATTTAATTATCATAAACTGAAAAAATAATGTGTTTAAAAACGTGCTAAACTTTTTTGCTCAGTATAGTTAAAAGCTTTTGAAAATATTAACCCATTACCAGATGACAAAATTTTAGGATAGTCCAAATTCAAAGATGTTGCAGATGTCAATCTAAAGTGAATTATTTTTTTCATTTTTGGTATATTTGTTCAGAAAACGTTGTGAGAAATGAAGAAATTGCTTGTCATAAGCAATTTCTTCATTTCCCACAATGTTTTCCAAAGCCATTACCTTGTGGGGAGTCAGAAAGAGTTACTGTATGGTAATGGGTTAAGGCAAAATCACTCAAGCGAGCATCCCTTTTTTACTTCGAACTTTTCTTTATCCGGTTTCAAACGACCAAAATGTAAGTCATTCCGGATTGGACAGGCCTACAGCTGCAGAATAAACAATAGCATATCTTATTGGGATGCAATATAGGAGTCCCCTGCCGAATTAAAAAAGTAAAGACAACAAAGATGAATAACTCAAAAAAGGCGTAGCAGAGTGACGGTTCTCAAGGGCGGATCCAGGAATTTTTTCCAGGGGGGTCCAAGCCTAAGATTTTTTCCAGGAGGGGTTCCAAATTATGGCTTAAAATGCAATACGCTTGTAAATATGTAACATTACACTAAAATTTATATAGTCAAAATTTAATTTTCGGCCAATGCCAGGTGCGTCCGGACTTTTTGTAAAAATGTTTTGAATGGTGTTCTTCTTTTACTACCATGCGTCATTGGTCGACAAGTGTTTTAAGGTTTACGAACTGAGAATGAAAACACCACTTTCTAGCCATACGAAATGCACCAAATTACACACACTTGTAAAATACACTTCACATAAGTTGATTCACCAGGCCAGATTTCAATATTATGCTTCAAGAAGAAAATAATTTACAAATATCATTTTACTCTTAGTTCATATGCAAGGGAGGTAATTTTGAACATTTTTGTCAAATATTTCCATAAGTATGCATTAATTCAAAATTCTAAACCATACAAAATGCTTATGTTTGTATTTGGAATGGAAATTTAGTACAGTTTAGGAATTACGGGCACTTTTCAAATTTCGCCTCTGGTTCTGCATTTCATTCTCAGTTCGTAAACCTTAAGAAGCCATAAACTTGAAGTCATGATACAATGACGAGATGTTCATGCACTAAGAGCACATTGATAATACCAAATCATACTCACTGTGTTGTAAGCTGTCCGTTAGGTTTGTGCAGTCATTCAAAGATGGCGACAACGATACAACATGAGAGGTAGGTGTCATAGTTTTTCATCGATTAATTTCTTAAACGGTCGTATCTTGCCTTGATACTGATATCATTATACAGGGGAATTGTATACCTATCAACTGTTCTATATATCAAAGTACCAGCGTTGTCCTATCGTACTCAGTCGTTGTGCAAAGACAGCCCAACACGGAAAACTTTTTTCGAAGCGAGAAAGTTGCCCTTTTAAGGATAATTACATAGTAATCAGCGATCTAAGGAACAAACTATTGCTTTGACTTCGATGTATTTAACATGTTCTTTTCTATGGTTACCGTTATTTCACACAAAAATGTCCAGAATGACCACAAACACCGTGTTTACTAAATGGCCAAACAACGGTGTAGTCACGGTGAAAATATGCAGACACAACGGTGCAGTGTCTGTGTTTTATGTACGGTGTGGTTATATTTTCATAACAAATTGTGAACGGTGTAGACATAATGTAATTGTGAACGGTGTAGACTTGAAGCAATATAGAACTTATTATTTCTGGAATGATAATATTGTAATGTTTAATGATAACGTTTTCATGCCTGGGAATCACGTTTTACAATAATTACTACCGAAATTCTTCGACAATTATGTAAATATGTGACAATATGTCTACAAAATATACTTTTATCAAAATAGAGAAAGAATCTAGTTTCTTCGCTATTTGTCAAAGCAATTCCGTAAGGATAAAAAAGTAGAACATATCAAGGATCTGCCGGCGTCTGTTTTATTTTGTCTTTTATTTTCAGTTCCATGCTGTTCACTTGTTACTACTGTAATTTTGAACGAAGTTTCGAAAAGGTTGTGAAGCATTCGGAACAGGAACATTCCAGCCAGATATTAAAAGTGCGCAGGAGGGAGATCAATGATCAGACAGGCCAAAAAGGTTTGAAAACTTTAGTATAATTCCGGATATTATCAAGCAGTCAGACTAGGAAATCATCCCCATTTGCGAGCATAGAATACACAAGATAGACATCATCAACGTAGAAAATCAGGATTTTGTAATTAACATTTTTTCTAACGATGATATCCCCGATTTTGTATGCATGAGTCCTGTACATAAAAAATTACGAAGTTCAACACCCCATAAAGTCGTTCAAAAAGCCCCGACCTTAATTCCTGATATTTCCATTGGACGTGCTGAAACAGATGATACGGATAGGGACTCGCGAGACATGGAAATAATGGCTGAAATGAACAGTTTGTTCCTAGATGTGATTAAGTCATTGAGAAGCATTGATCAACTTGGTAATTGGTTATCTTTTCATAAGATGGTGAAGGAATGTCGGTTCCCGATGGAAAATATTGCATTTCATTTATTTGTGGATGTGTCGCAAGTTTTACTCTCTTGGAAGTACTTCGAACAATGCATTTTACTCCAATAGTCAAACGGTTTGGCGAATAGGATATTGTCTTTTTCATTGCAAATGGTTACATTTTATGAGTGGGCCCAAAACATCTTGGTCAGAAAATTGTCAGTCCTGAAGAAGAGGTTAATTACGTCTGAAAATGCCAAAATAAATTTTGCAGTTCCGTATTTCTACTTGGTTGCTTTAAGTCGAACAAGACGAAAAAAAGGCCCAAATGTTTATGAAACATACTTATAATTTATGTTTTGTTGATGGAATCCTTTATTTTGGGTAAAATCGGACTTTTCTATGAGTGGTCTAGTTGAAAACAAGATACATGTCGATCAATAATTATCATACTGCATGAGTTGAAATCATTTCATCAATTACAAAAAATGATTGTAATAACCAATTAAAACAGTTACAAAGAAAAATTCAAAACTGGAGCCGAAATTTCAAATCACAAATCAAATGAACGGATGGACACGAAACTGGACATTGAACCCACATCTTAGTGTAAGTCAGTAAACATTGTTCTAAAATGACGTTTACTGCATGTCTTGATTATTTTTTTGTGATGGTATACTTGTAATTATCATATACGCCAGTAGTTAATTCAATAATAAAAAACAAAAAAATGTCTTCCGAAAATTAAATTAAACATGCATTGAACTGTTTTATGCTTAGGTGAATGAAGAAAAGAGAATACGGCATATTTCCTTAACTTTTGTTTTCGTTTACTTTGAGGATGACGGCGTTTTCATCAAGGGAGAGAACTGGATTTTCTAAGACCAAAGTATTTGAGGGAGATAAATCAGAGCTGCATATGATCTGCTAGCTGTTAGAGCTGGTTCGCCCTATACAACATACCAAGTCTACACCGTTCACAATTTGTTATGAAAATAATAACTACACCGTACAGATAACACAGAAACTGCACCGTTGTGTCTGCATATTTTCACTGCGACTACACCGTTGTTTGGCCATTTAGTAAACACAGCGTTTGTGGTCATTCTGGACATTTTTGTGTACAATAACGGTAACCATAGAAAAGAGCATGTTAAAAACATCCAAGTTAGAGCAATAGTTTGTTCCCTAGTTCGCTGTTTACTATATGTAATCATCCTTAAAAGGGCAACTTTCTCGCTTCGAAAAAAGTTTTCCGTGTTGGGCTGTCTTTGCACTACGACCAAAGGCGATAGGACAACACTGGTACTCGGCTATTTAGCACAGTGAATAGGTATACATGTCTCCTATACTATGATATCAGTATCAAGACAAGATACCGCCATTTACGGAAATTATCAACGAAAAACTAAGACACCCACCTCTCATGATTTTCCACGGACGCCATCTTTGATTGACCACTCAAAACTTCCGTACAAACTACACAAATCTAACAGACAACTTACAACACAGTGATACTAGATCTATTTTAAACATGGGTGGGAAAGGAGAAAATGCTGGCTATCGGCATTTCTCCCTTTTACCTCCATATTTTCAACCGTTTTACTAATGACGTAAAACCAAGTTAATTTAGGGAGGGGTTCCTTAACCCTTTCCCAAACCGCAAAATTTTAGGGTGATCCGCTTCAAAAACGGTCACAAATGACAAATTGGATGTTATTAAAGATAGGATTTGTGTAAAATATGGCACAGGAAATAAGCAGTTTCTTCTTTTGTTTCAATGTTTTCCCAAGCATTTTCTATTGGGGACGTCAAAACCAAGCCCCGGTTTCTCGCAAAAACTTCAGTACGTTCTCATGCGCAAATCTGAGCACCGTGCTCAAATCGCACGAAATCCACGTGAACTTCAATCGAATACCCTTCAACATTGGAGAGTATCCCTTTGAAGTTGAGCATGTTCTCATGAGAATATACTTAAGTTTTTTCGAGAAATCGGGGCCTGGTCTTTTGGAGAAAGGGTTAACCCATTCCCACACAATGACTCTTTTTGATTCCTCGCAAGATAATGGCTTTAGAAAACATTTTGGAAAATGAAGAAATTGCTTGTGACAAGCAATTTCTTCATTTCCCACAATGTTTTCAATCACAAAAGACCAACAAAATATAAAATTCCAGTCACTTCAAATTGTCGTCTGCCACATCTTTGAATTTTGACAGGTCCAAATTTTGTCGTTTGGCAATGGGTTAAATGGTCTGACCTTTTTGTATTGTTTATAATGTTGCGTTTCTTCCTGCACTAGATGACCATAGTCGACACAGGTTTAACCTTTTTCTAAACATTATCTGGTTTTGGCTTAGATAATTGAAAAGCTCAAAACATTGAGGAAAAAGTGGAAAATGCTGATAACCAACATGTTCTCATTTTTTCTAAATATTAAGTGTCCTAGATTGAATACAAATTATGTCTTTATTATGAACACCCATTTTGAAATTTGCAGCAGTTTTGGAATGGAATTACTCTATATAATTTTGCTGTATGGAAAAGGGTTCTTGGAAAAGACTAAACGCCTTTCTCACCTGTGGCATTGTTTACATTTTTAAATCTTCTTCCAGCACTGGGTGACCATTGTCGGCGAACGTTTAATCTTTCTTAACCAATTCTCAAACAAAACCTGGTTGATTAATAATAAAAATGTTTGGGGAAACATTGAAACAAAAAGAATCAGCAAATTCTATTTTGCCTCAATATTTTCTGTATCATATTACACCCATGTCTAGTTCTATCTGAAATAGGATTATCATTATTTTTATCCATTGTGTCGTCTGCAACTCCTTTGAATTTGAGCACCCTGCTATTTAACCCATTACCAAACGAGAAAATTATAGGGCGGTCCAATTTGAAAGCTGCTGAAGAAGACAAAAATGATGATGTTAAAGACATGATTTGTGTAAAATATGGCACAGAAAATATTGAGACAAAGGAGAAACTGCTGGTTATCAGCAGTTTCTTCTTTTGTCTCAATGTTTTCCCAAGCATTTTCCACCAGGGACGTCAAAATAAGGTCTTGTTTGGGAAAGGGTTAATACTGTGGGAAAGGGTTAACTAGAATCTGGTTTTGTCGTCCTTAATTGAGCATAGTTGAGAAAGCAGTGATGAAAAAGAAAGAAAAAATGCCATAAATCCCAGACTTGCAGTCTGTTAACCCTTTCCCAAACGGCAAAATTTTAGGGTGGCCAAATTCAAACGCTCATTCAGACGACAAAATAGATGTTATTCAAGCTTGGATTTGTGTACTAAATAGCTCAGAAAATATTGAGGCTAAAGGAGAAACTCTCAGTTTCTCCTTTTGTCTCAATATTTTCTGTCCCATATTTTACACAAATTCTATCATTAATAACTTCTTTTTCGTCATTTGTGGCAGTTTTCAAATTGGATCATCTAAAATTTTGTCATTTGGGAAAGGGTTAATGCGATGACGTCGATACATGATTTAAAACTTGAACTCGTTTCACGTTGGAATTTAAAGAGATTGCACTGCAAACACGTTTGTTAAAGGGTCAAGGTGGCTTCTTTAACCCATTCCCACACAGTAACGCCTTTTGACTCCTTCACAAGAAAAGACTTAGGAAAACATTGTGGAAAATGAAGAAATTCCTTGTAACAAGCAATTTCTTCATTTTCCACCATGTTTTCTAACCCAAAATGTAAAGTTTTAAAATTTCATCAACTTAAAATTGTCGTCTGCAGCACCTTTCAAACTGGAACAGCCCATAACATTGCCGTCTAGTAATGGGTTTAGTATGTGGGCGTTTGTAAGTCGACAATTCTTTTGAATAACTCTTGGTTTTGGTTATCCCTGAAAGGGTGGGTGGTAGAAAATATTGAGAGAAAAGAAGAAAATGTTGGTTATCAGCATTTCTCCATTCACCAGTTTCATCAAAACATTTAAGACGCTTTTTACGTCTTACCGATGACTTACGACAAGTTTAGGATAAGAAACGCGTGTCGCAAATCTATGAAAACCTGGGGCCAGTTTCATCATTTTTTTTATTTACCGATATCTTACGACACATCTAGAGGAAGAATAACGTATCGCCAATCAACCAAATGTTATGTAATGCGATTGCTGTTCTATTAAGCGATTTTAAGGCATTGGTAAGTCTTAAATACGTCTTAAAAAATTTGATGAAACTGGGCCCAGGTCCATCAAATAGCTTTACATTTTGTGATTGTCCATGCATTAGGTAATCTAATCTGACATATGGTTATATGCATTTCCTCCTTTTGTCTCAATATTTTTTCAGGTTATATTCTACACAACTGCTATTTTCATCAACACCCATTTTATAACATTAGACTGATCTGGAAACACGATAACACGGTTGGTAACCCACGTGACTTTTGGGAAGCGTTCACGCCGAAAAAATAGTCAGCTTCAAGATATGTTTTGTTTAATTTCTCAGCTTATACGCTACAGATTTTGACGACATAAAGTGCACCGTACGCGCATTTGAGAGGGCCATTCATGTTTGTAACTCGCTCTGCTCCGATTCCCATGGTTTTTTCAAACATTCAAGCGATTTTTTTTTCGGTGGACGTGAACGCTTCCCACTTTCGTTTTGCACTTAAAAACACTTTGGCTTGAATGTTTGAAGAAACCACTGGATTTGGAGCATAGTGAGTTAGAGCCGGGAATAGCCCCCTCAAAGGCGCGTTCTATGCACTTTATCTCATCAAAATCCGTAGCGTATAAGCTGAGAAATTAAACAAAAAATACCTTGAAGCGGACAATTTTTTCGGTATGAACGCTTCCCAAAAGTCACGTGGGTTACCCACCGTGGATAATATATGAGACCATAAAGGCCAATTGTCAATATCCCGGCTCAATTGCTTTAGCCATTTCCCAAACAAGAGCCGGTTTTGACTAGCAGCGATATCGTAGCCACAAACTTGATGATGGTTATTGGTTTGTGAAACACAGATCAAAATTCAAAAAGGTTTCGGTTACAGTGCTGCAACTATGTTTTGACGTCCTTGGCAGACAGGCTACATGAATCCCATCTTTATCAACTGTCATTTTGCCATATACAGCTGCTTTTAAATCTGACCAGACCACATTTACTTTCGAAAAGTGTGTAAGCAAATTGCGGAGGCTGGATAAGGAAAAAACAGACTGACTAGGTAATGGTTTGTATACTTCCTTTATTATTGTACATAGTTTTTGCCCGAAGACATGGCTAAAACAATCGAAATATATTTGAAAAACAATCATTAACATTAGTTATTTTGTATTCGCTAACAATATAGGGTCAAAGCATCTCTAATTTACAAAATGGAAAATTATTCGAAACGACAATGAAAATGAATCCCAAATCTTGTGTTTGGAATGAATGGGAAATCATTGGAATGGTAAAAGTAACATTATACAAGTATGAGAAAATTGTTAAATAAAAGTGATGCAAGAAACATTAATTACACAAGAATGCAAGAATTCATATGAAATAACCGGAATGTTTTAAAAATGTATAGAAACCGTAAAATAAGTACCGTACACTAGATCTGATATAATGTATAATTTTTGGTTCAATATTTAAGAACAAGGACAGTTTATTGGTATAAAGAATACAAAAATCGTGGCGTATTCAATTTTGATAAACGTGTTACATGTCAAGCCTGCAATTAATGGAACATATCACAGAATGTTTACGAAATCAAAATATTGATGCACGTATTATATGTAATAAAAGAGACAGATACAAAAATTCATGGGCGGATCTAGAGGGATTCAAGGGGGTCCGGACTCCCCCTGGTTTTGGTCAAAAATTAAATTTTGACTGTATCACTTTAGTGTAATCTTACAGATCGCTGCTTTTCAACGAAAACCTTATAACTGCAGCTTAAAACAAGCTGCAGTTATAAGGTTTTCGTTGAAAAGCGACGATATTTAGCACATTTTAAGCCATCATTTGGGCTTTGACCCCCTTGAAAAAGTCTTTGATCCGCCCTTGGATACAAATATGGTCGTGTACTCAACTTATGAACGGAAAGATCACAATTTCACGTATTTTATTCGAATGGCCAAGAACGCATTTACACGAATGGCAGTGAAAACAAGACCCGCAAAAATTTCTTATGACAAAACTAAAGACCGACGGACAGACACACTATCGAACGGATGGAGTATCGGTGAAGCAAATATACTTAAGAAATCCATTAGAGTTATCAACTGGGTGAATTATAGAGGATAGTCCACAAAATCATATTATTCCAAATCTAAGTACACGACCGAATTCGTTAAATGTTCTACTTTGGCGCCGACACATTTTCCAGGAATTTTCCAACAACATTGCCCGCTGGTCTGTAATTTGCGACGACAATGACTTTACCGCCGGAGGTTTTTGCCTTGCCGATCCCCATTTCCTTGCTGCCTTTCCACATCATCTGTGTAAAATGGCCTGAAAATGACAAACCATATATCTATGCGCGTTACTTTTTGTATACGTTTGTATGAGATCTATAATCATTTGATTAATTATTATTTGGCTACCTCAGTAATATATTGCTTCGGTGAAAGTTAATAAGGTAGGAGAGGGTGTGTAAACCTCATATATTTGCTTCGTTAACTTTGCTTATGATAAACGAATTCAGTTAAGAATTAACATGGTTTTGAGTAACAGAATAATTTACTTTTGCTTGACTGATGTATGCAGTTGATAGATGCAACTTTATCTACAAATGAGCATATATGTTTGGATCACATCGATATTGTCAGTACCGAAGTGGTTTACTGAAACAGTCATTATCTTTGAAAACAAAATGCAACTCTTTACAGATAACAAAGCCAATCATGTGAAGATAAAAACTTATCTAAATCATCTGATTTTCTCATTGAAAGTTCTATCATTTCAACGTCATTCGGTAAAATGAAATATATTGTAAATACAAGTTTTTCGTGTTGGGAAAAATGCATTTACTTTTTCATAGATATAACAATGCTACTTACCTGAGCCTAGAGATCTTGGTTCCTTAGAAAAGTCGTGTTTGCTGATTTCACTGTACCATTGTTCACATGCTTCTTTGCCTGCAATATACACGAAGCTAGTTTCAGTTGAGTTGACACACCCATAAATTCATATAAAGAAAGATAATACGTTTGTTATAAACTACTATCGTTTTGACAGTTTCTGACAATTTCCGTAATGCAAATCTCCATATATACATGTATATTAAATCAACAGAAGCCAAAAAATAAGTTTTTGATGGACTGCTTTCCCATTTCTCATTCTGTTCAATATACAGACAAAATACAGGCACGTCCCAAGAAGCCACTTCTGAAGACGAATATGATGCTAGAGCTTTATTTCTGATACTACTAATACTGGCCAAAGACACTTATAAATTAGTTGTACATACGTTCTAATGAGACCAATCATAACCAAAACAGACATTCGAGTATAATCCGTATTATCCATGTTAAAACCAGCCATATTTGGAAAAAAGGCTATGAATGATATCTAGGCATACTATTTTTATTTTCGGCTTACCAGTATAATCTGCCCTACTCTCTATTGATTCTATTTGTCTATTGATTAAACCATCAAGTATGACCTCTGCACTTTTTGATACACCAACAGCCTATTTGGTCGTCATAATCTAATTATAGCACATCATTTGAATTATCGAATCAAAATAATTCAGCTTTATCTTGTATAATCATTACGTATACATTACGTCGCTACTATTTTTAGCTGAAGCCAGTAAATTTTGAATTATCGAATTAAAATCATTCAGTTTTATTTTGTATGAGTACGTATGCATTACGTCGCTTCTATTTTTGGCTGAAGCCAGTAATTTTTGAATTATCGAATCAAAATCATTCAGTTTTATTTTGTATGAGTACGTATACATTACGTCGCTAATTTGAAGCGTCAGCCAATGAACATTTGTATCAGTTTATTCAAATGTTTTGTTGTTCAAGCCAACGATTGGATAGCGAAATTCCGCAAAGGCTCCGAGATTAGACGAGAAATGACTCCGTGAGAACAGAGTATCATTCTATCGAAATGGAATGAAGAAATAATGTGCTCTCTTTTAAGAGAGTAAATCTGCCCCTGAGGAAGACCATTTACAGCAAATATTCTCTCGAGTCTGTCCCCCTTATGATTACAATTTAAACTGATCGTTAGCTGCTAAAAATATCATTTAGGCTAATGTACATGCAGATATTTTTTAGAAAATGGAAAAAATGCTTTTATAAGCATTTTCTCCTTTTTCTTAAAATAATCTGAATCAAATTACCCTCTATGTTACATGTAAATCCAAAACCTGACAACTATGGGGGGGAATGAGTGATGTCTTCTTTTTTTAATTTGATATAACTAATAGGCTTACCAGTATAATCCGCCCCTGAGGAAGACCATTTACGGCAAATATTCTCGCCAAGTCTGTCTCCTTTATGATTACAGTCGCTGTGTTTAAACTGATCATTAGCTGCTAGGAATTCTGCTATATAGGCTACTGTACATGCAGATATTTTAAGAAAAAGAAGAATATGCTTTTACAAGCATTTTCGTCTTTTTTCTAAAAAGATCTGAATGATCTTGACCATTTTAAAACCAACCACTTTTAAAGTGAAGTTTGAATGGATTGTTCTTTGTTTAATCAATATAACTAACAGGCTTACCGGTATAATCCGCCCCTGAGGAGGACCATTTACAACAAATATTCTCGCCGAGCCTGTCTCCTTTATGATTACAATCACTGTGTTTAAATTGGTCATTAGCTGCTAGGAATTCTGCCCACTTCTGAGCGTACTCTGATAGATCTTTGGCGTGTTTGAGCTTATCAGCACCGTGTTTCTTCCTGGAAAATAGGTAATATTCACTAGAATCACGTATGAAAAGTCAATAAAACCCTATACAGTATATAAAACAAGTCTGTGATATGGCTCACTTGTGTGCCTTAGTCCAAGCTGGTTGCGATTGTTAAGGGTAGCAAATGTAAAATCATTCAAAGTCCCTATTCAAAGTAAAGCATGGCATAAACAATAGAAATTACTACATAATGTTTAAAACTACTTAAATGTTACTGAAATATTGCTTTATTTACTATATTATGCCTTTGAAACATGTTTTCATTTCAATTGGCGAGCGAGTCGGCCATCTTGATTTTGTTCACGGCTGTTGGAAATTTGGTTTGATTTGATTAAAACAAGATAAAATTTTATTTCAAAATTATACTGAAGTGAAAAATAATTGATTTATCTTTCAATCCATACCATTTTTAGATCAAACTTTCGATTTTCGACATAGTAGTTTGAGGGCTAAACATCGACATTTTCCTCCTGGCGGAAGTGCTATATACAAAATGGCGGATCTGATAAGACCGGACAATGAAATGTCCGGGCTTATAAATAGGACTATTTTGTGCCTGAGCTAGGTACATGTAAACTCTAAAATGTATCTGGGAGTATTTCTTGAGAGAGTGCTTATTCACCAGACTGCTATGTGTTATAGGAAATTACCATTACAGTTTGCAATCTATTTCATCGTGGACGAAAAGACCTAGATGTCTAAATATCACAATTTTGATTGGCAGAATTGCTTTTTCAAGTCCTTATAACAAATCTTAAGTTTCTTATATGTGATTTTAAACGTGTGGCTTAAATTGTTCTTCGAAATGATCACTAATTCTCATATCATTTTACAATGTAACAAACCTGAGGTCATTATGTACTTTAACAGCTTCATCTATAAAGTCAGACATTTTCTGTGGTTTCTTCTGTGAACTCGGCGACGACTTCATCTGGGCGCTCTGTAAAACAATGCGTCTGTTTAGAATGGTTATCATAGCTTTAACACATTACCAAACGGCACAATTTTCGACTTTTCTACATTCAAAGATGTGCAGACAACAAATTTAAAGTGAATGGATTGTTTTTCATATTTTGGTATTTTTTATTGAGAAAATATTATGGGAATGAAGAAATTGCTTGTCACAGGCAATTTCTTCATTTTCCACAATGGTGTCCCGAGCTAATTTCTCGTAGGGAGTCAAAAAGAGTCAATATGTGGTAATGGGTTAATTTGCATTCGAAATATAGATTCAAGTGCGTCTGAAATGAGGAAATATGTACACATTTAGTACAGAAATATCATTCTACTACCAGTAAAATACTCTCTCTCTTTGTAATTTTGATGGAAATGACATGGTATTATCAATATTTCATAGACAAGACATGTGTCAATATCACTTAATCACAATGCATCGGAAGTGCTGAGCGAATGTGATTTAACGACATCGATGAATCATAAAAAGGGTATCATATACTAGCATAATTTATAAACAAAATGGCCCTATGAATATTGATAATAAATTATGATAATCACTTTATTTTCAATAATTTCAAGTTACCTGAGGTCCGTCATCTTGCAAGCTGAGTCGACCAAACCTGTCATCATCCTGTATATATTGAGTACATAGGATAGAATAAGAGAGCATGCATATGTACTAGTATAGAATAGCAAATCTAGATTTGAAACAGAATATATTCTAGACAATATATGATAGACTACAAATTACAATAGATATATCGTAATGAAAACCCGTATCCTTCCACAATAGAGTTAGGGATAACTTCAATTCAATAGACTACCTTGTATTGTGAAAATTGAATGCAAATATCAGCAAATATGCCTTGATGCAATGTATTTGCAAAGTTTAATCAATTTAACGAATACCTATATTGGAAGAGAGTAAAATTAATGGCAAAGTATATAGAAAAAACATCCTGGCACTAGATGCCGAAGGGCAACATGTCGAGCCCGCGACACTCCACCTCATGATGGTTAATATTCATGCCAAATTATTTTAATTCCCCCCAAGTAATGACCAAATTTTGGTCCAGACAAGCATAATCCGGACAGACGCACACACGCACATACACCAAACTGCCACTGTGACAACTTTGTCAAGCTCATCGCAAGCGGGCTCAACAAAAATCAACTCATTTTTGATATTTGACCTAAAATTCTGACCTTTACTTTTGAGCTAGCAATCTGGTTCTACAAAAATCAACTCATTTTTTACATTTGACCTCAAAGTTTGACCTTGACCTTTGAGCTTGGAATCTGGTTCTTGCACGCGACACTCCGCCTTACTGAGTTTGACATTTGTGCCAAGTTAAGGAATGGCCCGGACAAGCAAAAATCAACTCATTTTTTACATTTGACCTCAAAGTTTGACCTTGACCTTTCATCTTGGAATCTGGTTCTTGCACGCGACACTCCATCTTACTGAGCTTGACATTTGTGCCAAGTTATTTCTGAATCCCTCCATCCATGGTGAAGTTATGGCCCGGACAAGCAAAACTCATCTCATTTTTGACATTTGACCTCCAAGTTTGACCTTGACCTTTGAGCTTGGAATCTGGTTTTTGCACGCGACACTCCGCCTTACTGAGCTTGACATTTGTGCCAAGTTATTTCTGAATCCCTCCATCCATGGTGAAGTTATGGCCCGGACAAGCAAAAATCATCTCATTTTTGACATTTGACCTCCAAGTTTGACCTTGACCTTTGAGCTTGGAATCTGGTTCTTGCACGCGACACTCTGCCTTACTGAGCTTGACATTTGTGCCAAGTTATTTCTGAATCCCTCCATCCATGGTGAAGTTATGGCCCGGACAAGCAAAAATCATCTCATTTTTGACATTTGACCTCCAAGTTTGACCTTGACCTTTGAGCTTGGAATCTGGTTCTTGCACGCGACACTCTGCCTTACTGAGCTTGACATTTGTGCCAAGTTATTTCTGAATCCCTCCATCCATGGTGAAGTTATGGCCCGGACAAGCAAAAATCTTCTCATTTTTGACATTTGACCTCCAAGTTTGACCTTGACCTTTGAGCTTGGAATCTGGTTCTTGCACGCGACACTCCGCCTTACTGAGCTTGACATTTGTGCCAAGTTATTTCTGAATCCCTCCATCCATGGTGAAGTTATGGCCCGGACAAGCTCCATCCGGACGGACGCACGCACGCACTAACGCACGCACTAACGCACGCACGCACTAACGTACTAACGCACATACACCGAACCGCCATTGTGACAACTATGTCGAGCTCACCGCAAGCGGGCTCGACAAAAATCATTCCTGCACCAAATCAACTTCCTTTATTTACCGGCGTAGTGTTGAATAGTACCAGCACTGGTTCGACCTAACTCGTACACTTAGAAAAACGATAAAGGAATAGAGCTATATACTTCGAAGACCGACGGAATATTATAAGTGCTAGCACCACTTTGACCTTCCTTGCAATTACGTTTATTGAATAGACTTTAAATAGAGATTCGAATAGAAAAACATATGTCATAAGAGTTAAACCATGTAATAATACAGACAAACGGGATAAGTGAAGAAACAAAGGTCAATTTCCTCTGTACATATAGGGGGTGAATAGAATTCTGTTCATTCACTTATCTCGTTGATTTTTAATACTACTTCGAACTTTCACGTTAACCGCGGATGAGGCCACAGCGGCTGTTGTTCTACAGTTGCCACAGGTTATGAAGCAAAATGAATGTATATGCAGGCTTATCGGGATCCATGTTGATCTCAAAGTTCATAGGGCGCCCTTTATCCAAATCCCGACTCAAATAAAAGAGATACATATAATATATTAAGAAGATATGTACAGTGTATATAAAATACATGTTCTAGCACCATATTGAATTTCCTTGTTTACCTTAAATGCGGACGAGGCGGACGGTGAACAGCATGGATCCTGATCAGACTGCGTGTATACGCAGGCTGATCAGGATCCATGCTAATCTTATTTGTCAAAAGCACCTTTTATCTCAATTATAGACATCCACACTTAAATGTATATAAAATACAAAGAATTATACTTAGAAGATATACGATCGTATGAAATACATGTTCTAGCACTATATTGAACTTCCTTGTTTACCTTAAAAGCGAACGATGCGGCATCTCCCGTTGTCCTACAGTTGCAACAGATAATGCAGAAGCTATAGGAGAACAGCATGGATCCAGATCAGACTGCGTGTATACGCAGGCTGATCAGAATCCATGTTGATCTCAAATTCATTAGCTCCTATAATCCAGGTTCACGGTAAAATAATACAGATATATATAATTTTACGTAAAAGATATACGCTCGTAGGCCTGCATGTTCTAGCATCATATTGAACTTCCGTGTCTTACCTTAAACGCGGACGAGGCGGCATCGCCTGTTGTCACGGTTTCTCGTTTTGTAGTGACCTTTGACCCGTCAGGTTTGATAATGGTTTCCTCGACGATTGTTTTTGTGACGGCATTCGGACCACTACCTGTTAGATAATTACAAAGGGTCATATGTAAAAGTGCTTCAGTTGTAGGTCCTTTACATATCATGGGAGAATCCTGAGTCCTGGGTCCTAACCCCACTGAATTTGTCCCAAAAACATTATCAAAATAGTTCTCAATTAATTTTTCATATGCAAAAATGGAGGTTGCCGGGGTGACTAGTTTGATTAAGAAATTGAAGACGAAACTGGTAAACCAGTAGTAGCTAACATAGAACTAATCATGGTAAAAGTGCACGGGATGTTTGAACTGATTGTTGCAGTCCGTCCACTTTTACCTTGGACACGTGCTTCCACTTAATGGCTCTTGTTTTGAAATGTTTTCTTATGACGCTCAACTAATAGATTCTACGGACGAAAATAAAGTTATTTCGGATTATCAATGGTGCACTATACACTTCCAAAGACGTCATGTTTTACGTGACACAACATTATAAAAGATAAGGACGCGAGGAACTTCCTAGTTCAGTAGGTCTAACAGACAAAAATGTTCTAGAATTAGAATTTGTGATGCACAAAGGTCGAGCGGTGTACTTTACACCTTGGTTTTATTCTGACTGGGTACAATCAAGAAATAACTTGAACGAATGTCAACGAATAATTGAAAAAAGAAGTTGAAACAATAAGTGACTCTAAAGTGATATTTGCATTGTAAATATAGAATATACAATAAGTGACTAATAAGTGATATATGCATTGTAAATATAGAATATACATTTACATAAGAAGAAAAAAATCAATGTGACAAAAATCATTAAGACACGTGCATGTAATGTAATCTTCGCTGACCAAAGAGTCTACATAGATTACTTTGTTCCTTACGAACGTAAAGAACGAAAAGGAGGTTGAATGCGTGGCACAAGTGCATGGTATCCATGACTGTAATGATGATATAGCAATTGAATTAATTCATTGCAGTACATTTAAAAAATAAAAGGTACTTATTCAAATCAAGTAACTAGAAATTAGAGATTTGCATTAATAAAACATGATGTCGTCAGTTAGTTGCAAATAATATTACCTTCCGTTGAGGTGTATGTCCGTGTAGTTTTCCTCTCGGTACCGCCGCCACCGTGGGCGCCTCCGAATGGGTCTTCACCACCGAGTCTACTGGAAAATGGTGTCCCAGCTGAACTGTCTTTTTTCGCTGAATCCAGAATAGTACACAATTAAAGAAAAATATAGATCTACTTTTGAATAGCATTGACTATTATCGGTGTGCAAAGTCTTATTGAAATACCAACAATATTTCATGTAAAAATATCTAATCGATGTAAAATGAAAGCATGCTAAATTCCATAACCCATTTATATTCGTTGTGCGTCCGAATATTTTTATTTTGATAAGTCAACGTTTTAACCCATTACCACACAATAACTCTTTTTGACTCCCCACAAAATAATGGTCATGAAAAAAATCATGGAAAATGAAGAAATTGCTTGTGACAAGCAATTTCTTCATTTCCCACAATGTGTTCCATCCAAAAAGACCTAAAAATCAAAAAATCCATTCACTTGAAATTGTTGTCTGAAGGATCTTTCAATTTGGACCGCCCTAAAATTTTGTCGTTTGGTAATGGGTTAAAGCTTGGTTTGACATTGTTACTCAAAACATTTATAAGATCTACTTTGTTCATGCCAACATATTTTTGTCGTACATGTAACAACAAACAGCATATCGTCGCTGTTCTACAAAAACCTAGTAAAAACCTCGTAACTGCAATTGCGAGGTTTTTGTTGAAAAGCAGTGATACAAAACCATGTTTTGCTGTGAGATACTTGACTACAATTTTGTGCTTGTATTGCACCCACATTGATCTACGGGTATTATAACCTTCCCCTCTTGAGGAGGCAGAGCGGTTTCAGAAAAATTTCCCACCATGTTCCCGGCGGGTCTCTGACTGGTACCCATGAGAACTTTACCACTTTTGATTTTGACCTTGTCACATTATAGACATGGACATATATATAACTTACATTGTTACTCAAAACATTTATCAGATCTACTTTGTTCATGCCAATATATTCTTGTCGAACATGTATCAACAAACAACACATAAAACCAGGATTTTCTTATAGATGTATGAATGCATTTCTTTACCTTGCATTACACTTACATTGATCTATGGGCACAATAATCTTCCCGTCTTTAGGAAGCAGTACATGTTCAGCGAATTTTACCATTATATTACCAGCCAACATTTAACTTTCAACCACGTTAACTTCACCAATTTTGGATGTGGCCTTGCCCATTAAATAAGTCAAACAAAAAGACGGACGGGCCGTCATATAGAAACAGGGACATATTACTTACATTGATCTACGGGCACTATAATTTTCCCATCTTTTGGCGGCAATACATTTTCAGCAAACTTTCCCATCATATTACCGGCGGGCCTATAACTGGCAACAACGATAACTTTGCCATATTTTGAACAGTACGAGGGGCGTTCAATTAATTATGGAACTGGGGTTCTATAAGCCATAGCTATGTCGCAATTCAATCTTAAGTTTCTTCAATCCTTCGAAGTAATCCTCTTTGACACCCACACACTTCTGAAGTTTTGAGATCCATTACTTATATTCCAATAAATGGGCCTCTTTTGGAACACCCCGCAGACACTGGTAAATTGCACTGAATATGGAACATGAAGGCCTATACCGACGACCAGAGGCTTTTTTCGTCACCATGGGGAACACAAAAAAGCCACACGGGCTTAAGCCCGGCTATAAGGGTGGATGAATACGCTGTGCAGTATGTGTCTCTTCCAGGAAGTCTTGGACAAGATGACACCTGTGGACAGCTCCGCTGTCATGGATTTGGTACATACCTCTTTAGCCGGCCCTAGACCTGCTCTTTTCGTTATATTTCTTTACTTTCCCCGACATACAATTCTTGTTTGAATGACCGGCGATAGTGGTACTATTTGAAACAGTAATTTGAACAATACACCCGTTACATTTGAAAATTACCGCGTACAAAACCTTTCCCGCGCTTTTAATTTTGTGGCTATTACGGACTTTGCCTGATCTTTTCGCAACCATTGCTTGCTAATTACATGCAATTGGTGCTCATAATAGTAGATTATTGTTCAATCATATGAATAAAGCTCATAAATCCCACATTTGTTGCATTTATTGTATTATTTCAAAATATATTTTGCACGGGGTGCTATCTGTCCTTTACGCAGCAGGTGGGGACCCAAAGGGTATAAACCATTCTGTGTTTCAGCCATTTCGTCAAAATCGTATAACATATCCCCGATGAAAAACCAACTTTATCTGCTATGTCTTGCACATTTATTCATGCGTCTTGTTCGGTCATGTCGGAATCTACAGCAAAATTTGCTTTGGTACTAGCTCTACCCGGATTGCCTGAGAGGGGGGCATCATTCAGGCCAGTTTTGCCAATTTTAATTTTTATTATCATCCTAACAACTGACGTATATTCAACGTTCGGATGTCCACGATTCTGATATAGTTCATTATATACATATCCTAGCCCATCAAATACGACAGCCAAACAGACGAACAGGCTGTTACATAGAGACAGTGACATATTACTTACATTGATCAACTGGCACAATGATCTTTCCATCTTTAGGCGGCAATACATTTTCTGCAAACTTTCCCATCATATTACCGGCGGGCCTATAACTGGCAACAACGATAACTTTGCCATCTTTTGCAGTGGCTTTTCCTACACCGATTTCTGTGCTCTCCTTCCATACGACTTGGGTAAAGTGGCCTGAAGAAATATGATGTCGTTTTAAACCAAAAACCTCGTAACTGTAGCTTAAAACAATCTGCTGTTACGAAGTTTTTGTAGAAAAGCATCCAAAAATTCCCTGTTTACTGCCTTTAAATGATATCGAGATGTTCGGATATGCAATTGAACTACGTCTGTTAGACTGTCTTGACCCTTCGGTAAGTTGGTTTGATGGTACCACATCGTTAGTTACATTCGAAAGTCGAATAGCTGCTTAAGTCGAAGTGAAAATCTGATGCCGTCATCATATATGGATATAAATAATGTTAAACATAAAAATGAAATAATCATAGCCATTGAAATATAGTAGAGAAATGATAGAAATTGCTCGTTTCGAGGATTTCTTTCCCTTTCCTTTCCTTCTATATTTCAAGTAAAATGAGTGTAGGCCTACTTAATCAACAACATAACAAATTGTCACATGTCATTTCATTCGAAATTTACCCGGTATCAAAATCGGATGAGTCAAACTCCGGATATCTTGAGGCAAAATAATGTTCCCTACGACTTTAACGCAATGAGTTTCAAATGTATTAGCAAACTGCTACTAAGTACTTGATTAACGAGAATGAATTGCCACGGTAAGTTCCTGAAATATATCTTAAGGGGGAATGCTCCAGTTTCCTAATTTTATTTCCCAATAATAGAATTTATTTATATTTCGTATGTTGAAATTACATGTTGTTACCAATTGGAAAGTAAAATAAAAATGGATGGTCAGCGATCTTTTTTGAATTTTATGGGCATTCGTATCAAATACCCCTACATCGAAAAAATGCATAATTTCTTGCACCCGTCCAAGGTCACTAAAATGCGTGTAAAATGTTGTATATTCATCGTTTCGTCCCGAAAACGGATTTAAAGTAACGTCTTACATTTAATAAGAACAGAAAACCCAAAATATGTGTTATTATAAACGCGTTAATGTATAAAACAGCATGCTCACGTATTCGGTTAGATCAACGAAGCTGGAGTGTTTTATATCAAAATTTGCATATTTTTGAAAATATTTTAAGTTCTACATAATAGAATTTAACTCCCTCATTGTATCAAGCAACATGTCCTGGTAATAATTCAAAAAGAAAATGTATAGGTCAGCGCACTTATTGGTGAATTACAGCAATTTTTATCAGCTACACGTGAATAAAATGACGCAAAACAGTGGTAACTGCATACACACTTACGACTGTCTTGCTCTAAATTATCGATTTCCATCTTGAGGAAATCAGTTTCGCATAATAAATACACTTTTACGTCGAAAATGGTTAATTATAATGATATGTTATACTATTGAAAATATGGTAGCGAAACATATTGGTACGAAACATTTAACTTACTACAGTAATGACCTAGTGTTCCGAAAAACTGGAGCATTCCCCCTTAAATTCATGACAGCGTTTATCGTCCCTTGATTGCCAGAAGGGGCTATCAGCACTTTTCATAGTTTTGAGAAAAACGCGTTTAAAGTTTTGAAAGCTTGTCAAAAATCAGGTTTTTAATGGTCAAATACCATGTTTGGCCCATGAGTAGTACATGATAGCCACTTTACACATACACATTATCAAACTTCATTTCCGATGATTTACGCCTATTTTTGTCAAAAAACGCTGATAGCCCCTTCTGGCTGCCGGAAAAATACCAAAAACAGAGGATAATGTTTCTGCCACAAGGAGTCAACAGCAAGGCATGTATTGTTAAAAAAATCATTTATTGTCATAAATGATATATTTTTGCACATTTCACTGTTTGTTTATGCTTTCATCAAACCACCATGGTATATTTCCTTCTTTTCTAGCAACTGATATTGAGAGTTTCTCATTATATTTCATTGGCAGAATTTTAGAGTGTCTTCCGCATAGTCTTTTTCGCCCCAGTACAAATGAATTCTGAATTACTGTATTTGTATCTGGCAAATATAACGAAATATTTCATCTGGATGGCTTCTTTTAACTTTCAACACATTGACTTTGTGCTAGTTTATTCTACTGCCATCAGCTTACTGTTTTAAATTTCTAAAATGACGCATACGCTTTCAAATAAAAAAGTTGTCGTATTACACAAAGTTTGATCCCCAGTCAATAAAGATACATCGACCCCACTACAGCTTCATGTAAATCAGTGTATATTCCCTAAAGCTTAAAAAGTACATCGCAGCTTATTCTCTTCAAAATGGTCACCAAATATAGGGATGTTTATGCATTTCGTTTCAAAAACTGATAATAATGCATTTTTTGTAACCATGATAATTGCATGGTTACAATTTTAAACAAAATTGGAAAATAAGAAATTTCTCAATATGAGCAATTTCTTCTTTTCTCATTATGTTTTTATTCACAATCCTTCGCATGAATATTGTGTTTCAAGGTTTACCAAGACTTATTTAATTCGCCAGTGCAGCTTCCAACTTCCGCGGAGAACCCCGACATGCTGTATGGGTAATAACGTTTTGCCATTTGAAATATGACATGCCATTGTTGTGGAACGTATATAGTGATGTCTGTTTTTGGGCAGGGGCATGCTAGAGATATTACTGAATGCATTGAATTGCATTCCACTTGTGAGTGTCCGGTCTACAAATGTTTCTGCTCAATCACATATACTATTAGGATGTGTCAATACATTTTTCAGCAAACCTGGGGCCAGATATCTGGTTCTGTTCTGTCCGGAACAGCAGTCAAAATAGAGTATAACGTACTTAATAATTACTGGTAGTGAATTAAGATGCGTCATTATGCAAGTACCTATTTCTGATTATCCACGCTGGCCATGAACCTCATTCGGGTCCCCTTCTTGTCTGCCAGTAAATACAGGGTAGCGGTTCAACTTTCGTTTGAAATATGTTTGTGACAAATTGGAGCATGGCGTTTTGCAGTTCCAACGGCCTGTAAGTCAAAGGTCGCTACATACAGAGTTTTGTGTAAGATTTCGCGTTCTTTTTATGCCCCCGATAGGGAGGCATCATAAATTTGACTTGTCCGTCCGTCCGTCCGTCTGTCCGTCCGTCTGTCCGTCCGTCCGTCCGTCATTCCGTCCAAAAACTTTAACAATGGCCATAACTTCCTTATTACTTAACATATTTGCTTCATACTTTACCACAACATTCCTTGGTACATTACCTTTCTGTAGGCACATACTTTGGTGACCTTGACCCCTGGATGACCTTGACCTTGAACATAGATTGGCCATAATTTAAAATCAAATCGGTGTCGGGGGCATTGTCATCTTACAGTGACAGCTCTTGTTTTTTCAGTGTCTTTTTCGATTCTTGTCTGTTCCTTTCTAAAAGCGTGTTCCTTAACCGTTCTGAAGTTTCTATCCGAAATAGGCAAAAATCAGGCTGCCAGAAGGGGCTATCAGAAAATTGAAACTTATTTCTTTCTATTCTAAGGAGTTTGTTGAGACAAAAACTTATATATTTAGTTTAATATATTACTTTTCGTTAATGAAATATACATATATCATGTTTACAGACAGTTAAAAATGATTTTATCAAAATTTGCTGGCTCGGCAGCCAGAGGGTGCTATCAACAAGTTTCGCTAATAACATTATCTTTCACTTTTTCTGATTATTGCTTTTTGATGAATTAATTGAAAACTGCAAATACCACATTGATGGAAAGTGCTGATTTACAACACAAATTTCAATATAAATTCACTTATTTTTTTACCAATAATAGCTTTAGAGTATTCCGATTTGCTTTACAATTATGTCGCACTGTAGATCTATTTAAGATTACTGGGGTCATTCCACTAATTAAGTTAATTTTCAGGACAAATTCACACAATGTCATTCTTTGCGTACATTAAGCATTTCCCAAAATCAAAACGTTAGGGCGGTTTAAATTCAAAGTAGAAGACAAAATAAATGTTAATAAATCAGAACTTGACAACATTATAACATAGAAAATGTTCAGATAAACGGATAAAATGTGATGAAATGTTGGTTATGGGCATCGCCTTCTTTTTCCTAAATGTTTCAAAACCCTTTTCTATAAGGAACCTCAAAACCAGGTCTTGTTTAGAAAAGGGCTATGGGACAATTAGGCAGATAAAATGACCGGTTAATTGTTTACATGAGTCCAATTTATCAGTGGGGTGCTATGCTGATAGACCCTTCTGGCAGCCCAGTTGGTGTTGATAGCCCCGTCTGGCCGGAAACAATCTGGCTAGTTGCTGATAGACCCTAATCATGTTATGCAATTTTTTATCATTTTTAAGTGGAATATCAGTTCCAAATTTTTTTCATAGGTAGAAATCTCTCGATTGACTTAAAAAATGTTAAAATGTCATTTTCGCCCAAAAGTGCTGATAGCCCCTTCTGGCAATCAAGGGACGTTATATTTATGTCCATTCAAACATCAAAATTAAATATTAGATATCGGTGATAATCTATTTCGTTAATAAGAAGGTTTGTCGTAAAATATAAACAAATATTGCATACCTGATTTGAGTGATCTAGGCTCGGTCCCAAAGGTATGATCTTTGATTTCGCTGTACCATTGATCTGTCACTTCTTGACCTGAAATTATTTAGAAGGCGAATTCATCCTCGAGCATTTCGTTTTCATCTATATAATTATTAGTTGATACCCTGTATTTGCATAAAACTATTTTGCCTTTTGCATCTATAGAATTTATCACAAGAATTCTATGAAACAAAAAATAAATAATCATGTAGACCTACCTCGTCTAGGCAACAGCTCATGTCTATTTCGTCGCATTGTTTTACTCTGGGGTTAATAAATTCGAATTGCCACATTATTTGAACATTCCTAAATTGCAAATATCCGAGTGAAAAAATCTCTATATGTTTATTTTTGTAACATTTTTTGTATATTTTTCATATAACATTATGTTTTTTATTAACATAAGTATCATCAAGATGAAAAATATCACACACACTTCATAAAAAAGGATATTTTAATGGGAATTTCCGGTTGGGTAATTTAGAGGCCATAATAGTAGTTGAATGTGTAAATTCAGTTAGATAGATTAGTCATGTCAGAAATGAAATATTGTCAGACATATTGGTTATGTCGGGAAAAGAATTCCACGTTGTCGAATGTTACCGACAATAACAAGCCAACCAACCTGTATACAGCAGACCTAGAACATTTCATATATGTATTCTCCCCTAGTCTCTTCCTTTGCGGTCGCACAAGCAATGTATGCAACTGTTCTTTGCTAACAGATGCGTCAATTTTATTGATAAAATGTTGAATTCGACATTAAAACCTATTAACCAACCAACCCGTATATGCATCAGGCCTAGAGGACCATTTCATTGCAATATTCTCCCCGAGTCTCTGTCCTTTGTGGTCACACGAGCTGTGAGCGAAACTGTTCGTGGATACCAAATGATCCGCCCATTTCTGTGCGTAGTCTGTCAGATCTTTAGCGTGTGAGATTTTTGGAGCCTGTAACAGAATATAAAAAGTCGCTTTTCAGCAAAAACCTTGTAACTGCAGCTTGATTAAAGCTGCAGTTACGAGGTTTTTGTTGAAAAACAGTGATAAGTGTACAAGGAATTTCCTTATGAAAGAAAATATTTAACAAACGATGGCTGTTTATCAGCAATTTCTTTTATTCTCTCAATGTTTTAAAACCTTCCATATACAGGGGCGACAAAACATGGTGTTGTTTTGGAAAGTGTTAATCGAATAATTGGAATATGTTTATAGTAATTTCCTCATGAAGTGTAAATAAACAAAATACATCAAATGATACATTATCAAATTTTCTTGTCACCGAAGAAAGAATTGCCTTTAATTTAATGAATGTCTCGAAAAGTGTTACTAACGTTTTTTTGTTCAAAGGGAGATAACCAAAATATTTTTGTCCAATGGTACCGCAAGAGTTACTTTTCTTACCTGATGTTTTGACCGATATTCGTTGTGGGCTTTAACCACTTCCTCAATAAACTTTTTGTCCGGCATTGTGACACCGCCTTCCTGAAAGAGAAAATAATAAGTTTGTCTTGACTTTTTTTTCAAACAAAAATAATCCAGACTGCTTCAAAATGGAAGCAGTTGCAGCACATGAATAGATGTATGCGTACCATATAGCACAGATTTATTGAGGTAACAGAAAAAATGTTGATTTACAATCTTCTTCTTTTGCCTAAATACTTATCACAAGCTTTTCTACTTTCAGACTTCAAAATAGGTGTTGTTTGGGCAAAAGGTTAATTCGCAGATTTTCCCGTTTTCTTACACATTAATTATTACTCTTTTCCATCTTATACTACTGAACCAAGCCTTATTGCCATATGCAGTCGATGTAATGCCGTATCCTTTACATTTTCACTTAAATGGTGAATATGACACTCCGTGCATATTGTATAAGGATAAGTAGAACAAATAATTACATAGAAAATCCTGTAATGTGATACATGTTTTACTATTTTATTATGGAAATGCACAAAATGAAACGTGGTAGTGGTAATTATCAACTTCCACCCACAATTTACTCAAAAAGTTGTTTTTATTGTACATTGTATTTCTCATTTTTAACTAAAACGATCCTATTTTCTGACATATTTTGTTAACATTATTCTTGTTCCGGTAATACTGTAATACAATTGAACCTGGATGTAGAAAAGGGTTCCTTCTGATACTCATTATGAGACCATAATTGATGCAGATCGGCCTGTGCATAGGCACAGACTTCAATACTTCAAGATCCATCCATTTCTCTAATTGTTTCTTTAGAAACTTAAGTAACTATATCGGATCAACTTGGGTCGTGAGCAAACGATGAAAGAGGTAAATGCATTATATTTCTTTTATTACAAATCCAAAGCCTATGTTGATGAGACGATTCAAATTAGTACCCACAACATATGGTTGACAAACATTAAATGAAATATCACAGGTAAAAGTATCTACTGAAAACACGATGGAAAAAGGACATTAGATAGATTAATTGTCAACTAATCTATCTAATGTCCTTTTTCCATCGTGTTTTCAGTAGATACTTTTACCTGTGTGAAATATTGCATTTGGAAAAAGCATAACTCCCTATTATCCATGCTATCTGAAGCTCTGTGTGTCGTTATGATACTACGGATCTCTGGTAGAAACTTATCCGGACCTAATATGGTCCACAATGCCACAAGGACCTTTTTTCTAGATCCTGGTTCAACTGTTATACCAATCTGTTGCATGTGGTGATATCTATGCTATCTGAAGCTCTGTGTCTCGTTAACCCATTACCACACAATGACGACTTTTTTTTAATCCTCACAACAAAATGGCTATGGAAAACATCGTGGAAAATGAAGAAATTGCTTTTGACAAGCAATTTCTTCATTTCTCACAATGTTTTCCATCCAAAAAGACCTAAAATTAAAAATTCCATTCACTTGAAACTATCGTCTGCAGGATCTTTCGATTTGGACCACCCTAAAATTTTGTCGTTTGGTAATGGGTTAATGGTTATGATACGGATCTCTGGTAGAAACTGATCTCGACCCATCGTGGTCCGCAATGCCACGAGGGCCTTTTTATCTCGTTCCCGGCTCAATTGTTTTACACATATGTTGCATGAGATGATATCAATTTTGTATAAATGGTTGAATAATATGATGTTACACCATGTTTAACCCTATCCAAACAGACGAATTTTGACTCATCAAATACAAAAGCCAATTGCCAAAGACAATAAAATGGAAAGTATAATTATGTAACAAATATTTTTTTTTTTTTTTTTTTTTTACTTTCTTTCTTTTTTCTTTTTTTTTGTAAAATAAAGCTCAGAAAATATTGAGCCAAAAGGAGAAAATGCTGACCATCAGCATTTTTACTTTTGTCTAAATCTTTTCCCATGGTATTTTTATCAGCGACTTCAAGTAGATCTTTTTTGGAAAAGGATTAAGAATCATACATGTGACGCATATGGTCTTTTTTCTCTTCGCTGTTTTATTTGAACTAGGATGTATGTTGATTTCGTTGTCTGTGCCATTTTTGACCAACATAGACCCAGATTAGATTGCTCATAATAACTACAGTATGTCGTCGCTTTTTTCGCAAAAATCTCGTATCTGCAGCTTTAAGCTGCAGATACGAAGTTTTTAATGAAAAGCAGCGATATGCCCAGTTTCATTTCGTTTATAGAAAAATAATGTGTATATTTTAAATGACCTACCATTTTGATTCAATAATCCACTTACGGCTAATTCCATATACGGTGTATTGAATATAGCACTTATTTGTCAAGTTTCATTCTATTATTCTTTTTCTCTCCAATTCTCCAATAATTTGATTATGTTGATCCTTTTGAAGTCGATATACATGTGTGAAACTGGCATATGTGTGCGTTAAAAGCAGGGATTTATCAGATTTTAAAATGAATATTTTCGGTTACAAAAATTACCAAATTGACTATTTGTACATATACTTAAAGTAGAATGAAAAACATTGTTGGACTACTGATACGTTTCTTTTTATTTACATGTTATCTTCAGGCCCGTAGGAAGCAATTTCATATTGGGGGCTAAAGCCCTTATCCTAAATATTGGGGGGGGGGCTAATTTGGATTTTCCCAAAATTTTCAGTGTAAAATTAAGAAAATTCGGCATTTTTGGCCAACTTTGGGGGGCTTAGCCCCCCCCCCCCCTAGCCCCCGTGTTCCTACGGGCCTGATCTAGGTCGTATTTCTCGATCCGATTTCAATTGTGCAAATTGATGAAACTAAATGATAAAGTAAATACAGTTGTTCAAAATCACCAGGGCGCTCGCATTTCCTTCTTTTCCGTTTACGTTTTCTAAAACTCTGTGGATAATGGTGATCAAACCCAGGTCTTGTTTGGGTTAGTATATTCCCAATAGGCTGTGGTATTGAGTCAAGGGATATTATTGGACTTTGTACAATTATGAATGGAGCGGAATTGTGAATAATTATGTAATAATAACAATTATTTGGTGGGAGAAAAACGATAATAATTATTGTTATTTTGGTATGGTCTATGACACAAACATAATATAAAAAAATTCTGCACTTGCATTTTCCAAATTTACTTTTTAAATCATTCCGAGGCTGCAATGTGTCAAATTTCAGACTGAAATGTCAACGATTAATAACATAAAAACATAAAATTTCTATTGTTAAACTGTTCAAGGAGGAAGTGTAACACTGTGGATAATCACGTGATACAACAATCCAGAAAATCTTAAGTAATTTTGTTAATAAGGGACGGATTTGAATTCGGTTTGAAGCAGACAAGGCTAACAGACGTCACACCTAAAATGGATGAGGTGGATTTTGGAAAAATCAGCTGATAATAAAGGTTATTGAAGGTCAGCCAAAATTTTGACTAATCTCCAACAACTTTTTTGTCAGTTTATTGTTTCACAAATACACATCCTCTACCTTATTTCTGACATTTTATCACATTGTCTGCTTCAAACCGAATTCAAATTGGTCAAGTATTAACAGAAATATTGATGATTTTCTAAAATGCCGATTCAAGTGATTAACCAACGTGTGCTAGGCCATTGAAGACCAATGAAAGCTTGTGGTTGGTTCTTAGATGAACAAACATTTCGTGTCAGGTGAAAAATAACGCAGAATAATGTACATGTATGTTAAAGCTCAAAGCAAAAGATCAAAAGATGTCAACTAAACTAAAATATGACAATCTTCGGCGCGGATCATACAGGCACTCCAGGGTCGATAATTTTCTAACTCTGAATGATTTCCCTTTTCTCCACGACTCTCCACAAATTGTAAAACTATGTTGACAAACATACTAGGGTATAAAAGTAAACAAAACTAGTCTGATATGAAGTGTCATAAAATAAAGTAATGAGTTATAGAAAAAAGGGGCATTTTAAAAGTCTGACATTGAGACCACCATATAGATCCAGATGGTCAGCGTACATGTAGGCCTAAGTCTTATTGAATAAAAACGTGAGAGAAAAGAAAGATAGTTCGTGTTATATTCCAGCATTTTCATTTTTCAGACCAGTGTACGAGTGAGCACAATTTGAGGGTCTTACATTTGATACACGTATTAAAGAAAGAAGCTGCAAATACAGCAACTTAGCTCTTGATCTGAGTGCTCAATTACATTCGCAGGCTAATCAGGGTCCGTTTGTTGTATCAAGTGTAATTATTTGACCTATACAATCTGCAACATTTCCAATGTTCTCGTGACCGTAAGTTGGTGAAGATTCTTTTTCTATATCCCGCCCCAAGTTTCGTTTCAAAAGTCAAGGGAAAGGCAAACAAATTTGACCTCACAAGATCTTATTGTCAAATATTGAACAGACGAATTTCGTCTATGTAAGCACATTAAAGTCAAGCATGTTGATACTAAATATGTATAGATTTTTTAAGCTTTTTTATTGGTCTAGATCTAGTTAAATTGGACAGAAAAGATAACTTACTATTGTAACAACAGGCATTATTCTGCTTTCTCATATTTAGGAAGATGGGGTTTATTAACATTAAGCTTTTTCTTCCTTTCATGATTTTTGTTTGTACTGATTTCATATTCGATGAAAGTAAATAAAATAATATAATTGAAAAAAAAACGCAGAATTCGAACTCAAGTCGTCTCCTGCAGACAACAAATTTAAACCAACCCAAAAACAAAACACGTCGCGTTAATCGATTGCGCTACGAAGAACGGGAAGAATAGATAAGTGTATCAAATCACGGGAACCGAAGATATCCAAATAGAGAGCCGAAGTCATCCGGAATCCTTCTTCTCCCGCCAATTTGGACTCGCTGATCTTTGATCATTCACAGGTCGTTGTCTATCTATACCGTGGGACAACTGTATATAGTCCGATTACGTTATCATGACACATGTTAACAAAATATACCTATGTCAACAACACAGTATCGAACCCCAAAAAACTATTGATTTTACATGCGATGGTTCGAATCTTGCAGGTGTCTTACACCTGCAAGATCCGAACCAACACATGCAAAACTGCATTTTTAATTATACACGTTCTTTCCTTGTTTATATTTATAGGTAAAGTTTGTATAGCGGACGAAAATTGACCTGGCAGAGCATTCCATTCGATTAGCATGGGCTGCTCTGCCAGGTCATTTATCATGAAGTATAACAATGTGCAATAATATAGTGACTGAGCTATAGATGTTATATCACATATTGTTACGATGTGAGAGTTTGGTATACCAGATGAAACTATAAAACCGGAACACTGTTTGAAGTATCATTTTCTGCCCTAGAGACAAAATTTATATTACATATTATTACAATGAGACAGCTTGGTTGAATCAATATCATAGATCTACAGAAGTAAAATTTATCATATAACAGGAGCTGTCATTGGATAGGATAGCCCACTTGCAAATGCTGGGTGAAGAAAATACAATAAAAATGACTATACTCCTTTTCTGAATGCTGGTCAGAGGTGAGAGAATTCCTTTTAATCCAGTGATATGGACATACAAGTAATTGTAGTCGAAAAGAAAAGGCATCGGTACGTGCATAGATATGATCCGACGGTTTCATTGCATAAAAAGAAAAAAGACACCACTTTAAAAAAGAATAGTACGAAACATAACCCACGTGAATTTTCTGGCGTCATCTGTTGCAACGGAAAGTGACGAAGGATACCCTCGTCTATTTCCGTTGCCACAGATGACGCTTGAAGTTAGAGTGTTTCGAACATGGTGGATGGAATACGTTAAAGTCGCGGGTTTGTCTGCAAAGACAGTAAAACAAAACCAGAACACCAATTTGCAAATGTTAGTTGTGTCTATTGAATCCCAAAGGACCTAAATTCCATATGGTAATACGTTATTGGGAGAGAATGTGCTTGAATCAATAGTATACTTAACTTTTAAAGTGACATTTCAGATTTTTTTGTCATAAATTTTACTTTTATTTCTTATCTGAAAGAGCATATTTCCTTATGAAAATTCTGAAAATTTCAAGCCAAAATATTGCGCCGTTTACGAGAATATTTATAATTTTGTGTTAAAATTGAACAAATTGTTGTTTTATATGCAATCTATCGATTATGTCTCAACTTTAAATGCGTGTTTCTCGCTTATTGGTAACACCTTAAAAAAATCTAACAGTATTTATACTCATTAGAATAACAAATCTTGGCATCAAGACATACTTTAAAAAAATGAAATTGGAATGAAATGTCCCTTTAAATTCATAATGTCAATGCGTATATCCAGCCTAGTAAAAAAGGACTTATTGGAACTTTTGAAATGGAAAAGGCGTTCAAAACATCGATTGCTTGAGTTGAATTCACAGCAAAGGTCAGTATGAAGATGTGCCCTATGCCTCATACATGTATATGCCATGCTTAGCGTAGGATCGAACGCAATATATACGGTAAAGAGTAAATCGCTTTGCCATTTCTCTGCAAGCCTATAAGTTGCTGCAAGCTGTTTCTTGTTCTTGATGTTGTAGGCCTACATTTTTGTTCCTGTATTTGCGTGACACGACGCAATTGGGTCAACAAATGAAAAGGTCTAAAACCAACCTTCATTCTCAGCGGAATTATTTGATCTATCAATAATTAACGCCTTTATGTTCTGGTCAATATAACTAACGATTGTTTAAAGTGACATTTCAGAATTTTTTCTCATAATTTTCACTTTCATTTTTCTCTAAAAGGGCATATTTTCTTTTGAAAATTCTGAAAATTTCAAGACAAAATATTGCCCCGTTTACGAGAAATATATATTTGTGTGTTAAAATCAAACAAATTGTTGTCCACAACAGTTCAGATGTATATAGAATTTGTCGTTTCTGTCTCAACTTTAAAGACATGTTTATCGCTTATCATCAACATCTTTAAAAAAAACTAATAGCATTTTATACCTATTAGAATAACCAATCTTGCTATAAAGACGTGTATACTTTAAAAAATTGAAATGGGGATGAAATGTCCCTTTAACTAAAAGTACCAATCGTTTGGGGTTTTTGAATTTTTGTGACAGGTACTTATCACTCCTCAAGCATCGGTATGTGACTTGCCATGTACCGGTATATGCATTCTTCTTTCGTGTCTTAACCCTTTCCCAAACAAGACCTGGTTTTGGCGTCCCTGATAGAAATGGATTGGGAAAACATTGATAATCAGCAGTTTCTCCTTTTGTCTCAATATTTTCTGTGCTATATTGTACACAAATTCTATCTTAAACAAGGTCCACTTGTCGTCTGCAGCAGCTTTTGAAATGGAAATTTTGAAAATTTGCCGTTGGGAAAGGGTTAAGTGATAATTAAGGCGATATGCAGTCTTTGAGTATATTAAATGAGTAGGTGCCTTGGGGAGGATACCCTCATTGTATTAAATTACTCTTATAAGCAACCTAACCAGGATTTATATTAATGTCTTACAGAGTTCAAGGTTCTGAAGATGCTATAAGAGATTAGCATGGATCTCTATCAATATTTATGTATGTACATGCTAATCTGGGTCCATTATGGTCTCAAAATTAATGTCATAAAGGACTGTCTTTACGATTCCGGTGCAAATAGTTTCATAGTGACCTGTGCGTACCGATGTAGGCCTTCAATCGAAATATTGAATCTAAATAAGATATTACAATAAGGATCACCAGGAACTTAATGTCTTTCCGACACTTTATAATGAAGATACTTAATTGCAACCATAATTATCATAAGTACCAGGGTCGTCATACAAAAAGGCCTAACTCCTGATACGTTTGATAAATACTGGATTTATTATAATGCTTCCAGAAACGACAATATTATTAAGAAATCCATACGTTATGACGTATCAAAATTCGTCGCTTTTCTACGAAAACCTCGTATCTGCAGCTTAAAACAAGCTGCAGATACGACGTTTTCGTTGAAAAGCGACGACATACTGGTCCTGCTGGTGTTAGTAAAAGAGTTCTAAGTCCGGAACGGATTGAAAATCAACTAAATGTCAGAGTAATTAATCTTTGTCTAGGGACTGATGCTCATGGTCACAGAAGCATGTGCAAAGTTTGAAAGCAATAGTTCTAGCAGAAAAAAGTTCTCAATGATATATAATAGGAAAGAGTGAAAAAAAATCGAGAGAAAGAACGAATGTTTATTGTCAACATTTTATCATTTTCCCACATCTTATCCCTCTCCTATCGTGATCGAAGTTCAGTGAAAGAGCCATTCTGTTTTTGTGGTCTGCAACATCGTTAAATATGAAACAGTCTAAAATTATGTTGTTTTGGAAAATGTAAATTTAGGACATTTTGGTCTGTAGTAAGTATTACCGTGAACTAACGTTTGTCCTATCACTAAGGCGTCAATTTTAAACAAAGGATTAATAATTTATGCCGTTATCTAGGTTTGAACTCGAAAGTCACTCGAGTAACATTTATGATCTTAAATATTTCTAAAATGGAAAACTAGTTCATTGATAAGAAACCCTTATATTAGAGTTGATTTGTGATAACAATGACAACACTTTCTTCTATAGGGAACGATTTTGTCTATGAAACAGTGACGTTATTTCGGACAAACAACGGTAAATCGTTTGTGTTGTTATAAAATCTATTAACTGCGGCTTGAGTCAAGCCGTAGTTACGAGATTTTGTGACAACATCGACGGTTTATCAAAACACAACGTTAAACCCAGTCTATTTTAGCACAAAAAATTCATTGCCATTCTCTATGAATTATTATAAACAAACGGGTCTACAAAATGATGTAGTGTGTACTTTTTGCAGAATGTTCTTACCACTATAAAACTGATCAGTTTCCACAATGATAAAATTATATTTTTATCGTGGCTGTCAATTTGAAAATGGTATAAAATTTGGTTGTTTTGAGATGGAAAAGGATATTTACTTGAAATTGTCTACATGTACAATCGTTCAGTTCCAAATCGGCAACCCTTTATTGAATCTAACGTTATTTTAGACTATAAAAAGCATTTCCGTGTTGTTACAAAGCCAAAAGCTTTGGTAATTTGGCACGGAACGTCTGGTGTAACACTTTCTAAAACGGTAAAATTGTAGACCCGTCCAATGTAAAATCTACTACAGAAGACCAAATATAGCCTATGATGATGAAGGAATGGGTCAAATTGTGCAGATAATATAGAGGAGAAAGGACAAAATGCTGATTATTAGCATTCTCTTCCTTTGCTTCAATGTTTCCTAAAGATTTATGCCTAACATAAAGGGCATCAAAATCAGGTCTTATAAGGGTAAGGGTTAAGTGGAAGTTAATATGATTTCCATTAATCATATTACTAGTATTATGGATTGCAATGCAGCACAGTCCGGGATATATATCTCGAAAATTATCAAGAATTATGTCCTTTTGAAAGCGGTTAAAATGTGTCATGTCATAAGGATTAAAGAAGTGTTTCATGTTGTTTCATCTTGTTTCATATGACCATCACAACAACAAGACAATGACTATGTCGTCGCTTTGTAACGAAAACCTCGTAACTGCAGCTTGTTTTAAGCTGCAGTTACGAGTGTTTCGTTGAGAAGCAGCGATATGAAGTAGATCCCGAAGTTCAATGGGATGAAGGCCTATGTTTTCGCTTCATGTGTAAATGGGCCTGATTTCGATGACTCTTACATAGAAGATTTAAAAAACATTGAGAGAAAAGAAGACATCATGCCGGAAAATCAGAAATGTCACATTTTTCCCGATATTTTATGCATGTAGTTGAGTACATCGTCGCTTTTCAACGAAAACCTCGTAACTGCAGCTTGTATTAAGCTGCAGTTACAAGGTTTTCGCAGAAAAGCAGCGACATATGGAAAGGGCTGTGCATTAGGCCTTATACAAGTGTCTCCCACTCTGTGACACGATATGCATATTCAACGAGGGGGCCAAAAAAGTCCTAATTGCTCCTTTAATGAGCAGTAGTTAGCACATTTTGGTAACAAATGAACAATGATTATACCAGGAAACTTAATCATAAAATTAGCCTTTATTTCCAAAAGACAATATTTGACTGATCTGAATTTCAAAGGAGTTGTACAAGGCAAAATTAATGTTGATAATCTTTGCATCAACGCGATGACAAACGTTATAATGAAAGAAGACAGCGCTTTTAATCGACATAATCTTATTCTCACAATATACAAAGAAAATGTGTCTTTCTTACAGTCCGGTCACGATTTCATGGCACATGTTTACAAATTTTACTTACGTTAACAAGGGAAACGCTTTCTAAATTTTGGATGCAATTTTGCATTTGTTGGTTCTAATTTTGCAGGTGTGAGACACCTGCAAAATTAGAACCATCACATGCAAAATTACATTAGTCTGAAGTTCGAAATTGTGTTATTAACATAGAAAAAAAGTAAACGCTTTAATATTGTGACCAAAAAAGGGTTAGTCAAAACTGACATAGTCGGGGAAAAGGTATCAACTTATACACATAATTGCATCCTTATTATCATCATGTTGGATGTCTGAATACATCTAAGAGCCATTTGCTCTGACTAAAGTGGTAGAGTAAGAGACTTTTAGTCTCACAGACGTAGATATTGTATGGGAATGATTTTCATATAAAAGAAAAGATAAAAAATGCAACAATTTATAAAGGTTGTCGAACTTAATGTGAAAGTCAATAAAAATGAATTACACCCATTTGAATATTTCAATCATTATCATTATTTAAGTATCATTCAGCAATTTCAAAACAGGTCATCCATTTAAAATACAAAAAAAATGCAAAAAAGCATAAATTTTGCCTTAAATAGAAATAATGATGATCGAAAATTACACAAGGCTAGATATACAGGGGCCTATCTAAAATATATAGAGATGAGCAGATTGAACTCTTTCCATTTTTCTCGTACATTAAGCCGTATGCAGATTTTGACAACATTCATCTGAGATGCGTTCTTTAGAGCGAGATTTCTTGAGATATCTTGAGATTTCCTAAGATGTTTTAGGATAAAGCATTCTTCGGAGCAAGATTTTTATGACGATCATTGGGATCAGCCATTGCTCCATACCTCTTTCGGAACACTTCGGTAAATTCTGGGAGAGAATTGACCGAGTTGTTCCGAATGCTCAATGATTCATAAACCGCGGAGTTCCGAATGCTCCATACTTCATACAAATGACGTCATGATGACGTCATTTGTATGAAGTATGGAACATTCGGAACACATCGCTTATAATCTCGGTCTCAAAGACGCTGTATCAAAAACATCTTAAGAAATCTTAAAAAACATCTCGCTCTAAAGAACGCGCCTCATGTTACATAGTCCGCCATATCTGTTCAGAATCGAAACGATTCGCGTATGATATATATTATACATGTACATAACCCATTCCCAAACAATGACGCGTATTGACGATCAACATATAAAGAATTTGAAAGTATTGTGGAATATGAAGAAATTGATATTGATAATCAATTTCTTCATTTACCACAATGTTTTCTACGAGTACCCAGAAAAGCAAAAAGAGGTAAAAATCCAATCACTTGAAATTGTAGTCTGCACCATCTTTGAATATGGACCAGTCTGAAATGTTGCCATATGGTAATGGGTTAAGTTTGTTAGACGACAATTCTGTCTTGTAAGAATGGCATTTCGAAAAAAATGACAAAGATTGACTTCCGCTTATTTTATTCGCTGTGACATTGAATTTTAAACCGTGCGGATTTTTTAACATATTTCATTTTACTTGTAATATTCTGTTTCTTAATTAGCGCTAGTTTAATTTTGTAAAAAAAAGTCGAAAAAGGCCAGAGTAAAAACCATAGAAATTCATTATGTTATCGAAATTGCAAAGGTTGCAAAACTTGAGAAAACCTATATAGGACTTATAATACATAAATTAAGAATTGCAATAATTTGTAATGTTTCAATGATCAAAATAATAACGAATTTAAATAATTCATCACTTACAATTCGTGATTTAGTATCCTATTAGTCCTTCGATGTAATAAATAGCTAGTGACTGTATTGGGTGACTACAGACTAAGCACTGATATATGATGTTTCTGGTATTTTAGTAAAACCAATACAGAGATTGTCATTTTGTGAAATGTGTCACGCAAAATGGGATCCTACGTTATCCAATCGTCGCTTTTAAACGAAAAGCTCCTAACTGCAGCTTTAAACAAGCTGCAGTTACAAGATTTTCGTTGAAATGCGTCGATATTTTTCGGAAAGCGTAGGCCTGAAAGGCCTGCATGATCCGACCAAAGGTCCGGTAGATCTACTTACAATTGAGCCGGGATCTGGAAAAACGTCCCTTATAGCATTTGAAACAGCCAGGTTTCAAGATCGGGTTGTGCTCAGATGCAGTCTAGCCAGCATCCATGTTACTCTCAAATGGTTGCTACAGACCATGGGGAAGCTATTTGAGAACAACATGGTTCCTGGTCAGACTGTGTGTATACGCAGGCTGATCTGGAAGCATGTTGTTCTCAAAATGCTATAAGGGACGTTTTTCCAGATCCTGGCTCAATTATAAATGATGCAGTTCTATGTCCTGAAAGTTGTAAATCCCACAATTGATAATAAATAGCTAGTGACTGTATTTGGTGACTACAAACTAAGCACTGAGGATGTTTCGGGTATTTTAGTAAAACCAATACTGATTGTCATTTTGTGTGACGCATGTCACGCAAAATGGGATCCTACGTTATTATATCGTCGCTTTTCAACGAAACCCTCGTAACTGCAGCTTGTTTTAAGCTGCAGTTACGAGGTTTTCGTTGAAAAGCAGCGATATTGCTCGGAAAGTGTGGGCCTACAAAGCCATCATAATCCTACCGAAGGTCCGGTAGATCTACTTACAATTACAAATGGTGAAGTTCTATATCCTGAAGGTTGTAAATTCCACAATATAATAAATAGCTAGTGGCCGTATTGGGTGACTGTGAACTAAGCACTGATATAGGATGTTTCGGGTATTCCAGTAAAACCAATATGTAGGTCTACAGATTGTCATTTGCGTATCGGCGTCATTGGAAAAGGTGACTTATAGCTGATATGTCTTTAAAATGTTTAGTCGTGTCAGCCTGCTAGGTTTACGCCATCTGAGCAGAATTTGAATTAGATATCTTGGGTACCGTTAGAATTTAATTTCACAACTTCGATATACCACAATTTGTTCAAATAGGGTTTCGAAATGAGTTGATCTGCGAAGGCTGAGCCCGCTCGAAAATTTGCGGAAGTTTCTGTTTTTAGAATGAAAGATTCTTTCTTTGGACTTAGATAACATCAAGCCAGTCGAATTGGACAGGACTGCCTGTTATCTCTTTTGAAGCCAGCTAATCCAATCTGATTTAGGAAGCCATTGTCTCAATAGACCATTTCGTGCCGTGTTTTATTCTGTACCATTTTCTACCCGGAAGCATTTTAGCACATGCGCGAGCTTAGTCGGGTTAGATATCAACTATGAAAGTAGTGATAACCAGTCTTAGATTACGCATGCGCGAAACCGCTTTAGGATAGAAGGAGACACTCGACAACGGGAAATGCTTCCGTGTCGTAGTATACAAACATAGTTCCGTCAAAAATGGATTCGCTCCTTTTGTTGTATTGATTCTGTGTCTATAGAATAGGCAGATGCATGAAATTTAGATCTGCATACTGGCAGACCATCAGTGTACTGCTAGGATGTGTTTTAATGAATTTGTCGGGAACTAGTTTCTTGCGCGGTCGTGACCTTTCATGGGGGTGTGTCACATGCAGATCCCGAAAGAGATGGCAAATTGTATGGGTGGCTGTGTTCATGGATGCGTGATTTTAGCTGATGGTGCTATTGATACCACTTTCTTGGTATTTAATTAAAGACAAATGAATGGTCTATTAATGCTACGTTCCCACTGTCGTGCGTTCTGTTACGAACGCCACGAATGACCAGTCGTAACTTATCGTTGAAATTTACCGACATTTTCGCGTTCAATACGTTGCGATGAGAATTTTTGCGATCTTTAGTGACTTGCTGCGATTTCATACGATTATTCTAATCCACGGCAGGCGACCCGATACGATCTTAATGACGTTCATTTACGAATGTGTAATATTAGATACGATCCGATACGTTCTTCAAGATCAGGCTTGTCGACTTGAGACGATAAAACACGTGTAGATATGTTCCGATAAGTTTTTTCCGACGCGATGCACTCACTTGAGACCAGTTACGATTGTTGCAGTGCGATCCAAAAGTGTGTCGCGATTACCTCTACGATTGGAATCTGAAGGGTATAAATATGGCCCGACAAATGTAAAATTTGCCATTTTAAGTCTTAACTTACAACAGAAAGGTCATAGGTTTTAGTTATATGACAGAAATAACAGAAAATGGCGTAGCATTTACTGTGCTTTTATACGAGTATAGATATATTGTCACAAATGAAGACGATGGAGAAAGCCAATCTACAACATATCAGAGAAGCGCTGCAAACAAACAGTGTTGGGTGCAGCTATGGCTTACAGCAGAAAGGAGGCTACTATGGACAGTATTCCAGTCTCTTAGACACATCCGTGGCTTACACGAGATCTTTTCCAAGAAGTTTATCAGAGGGTTGCTCCATCCATCGAAAGGGAATGCATCTGTTTCAGGAAACCCATGACATCTGGTCATGGTTTCTCGAAAGAAACTTAAGTACTTTATCAGACTCAAATCAGAGCATGGTACTCAAATCACACGAAATCCACTTGAGCTTCAATCGAATACTATTCAACGTTAGAGAGTATTCCATTGAAGATGAGCATGTGCTCATAATTATGTACTTAAGTTTTGTTTTCGAGAAACCAGGGCCTGGTCTGAAATTGTCGTTGACGCTGAGGTATCTTGCAACTGAAGACAACTACCGATCTCTTGCTTATGCATTCAGGTATGATGTATCAAGTATATCGGAGATGGTATCGGAAGTGTGCCATGCAATTGTGATGGCATACGAAGACGAGGTATTTAATTTACATTTATCCCATCAATCATTGAAAAATTAGCTAATCAGTTCGAGGTGAGATGGAACATATACTTCACCTGCAATAGGAGTTGTAGATGGAAAACACGGCGTTATCATTTACAGGGGCTAATGCACACCTGTGCCAAGTATAAAGCAAATCGGACAGTAACTGTAACAGTAAGTTGTCCGGACAAGCATTTTGGTCAAATCAGGGACCGTAACTCAAAAACTATTGTGCCACGTATGAACTAAATCGGTCCAAAATTATAGGAGTAGTTGTCCGGACAAAGTTTTGGTTTTGGTGAGAGACCAACCAACAAACAAACCAACCAACCAACTACTGGACCGACAGGCTGATTCCAGTACACACCTCCAAACTCCAAATTCCTAAAGAGGAAATGGTATATCAAAATATAGAATATCAAGGTCTCGTCGAGTGGTTGAAAACGCGTTTGGGATCTTAGCTAACAGATTAAGGTGTCTCCCTCGGACTCGAGTGTAGAAGCCTGACACTGTAAATGATATAGTAAAGGCAACAGTGGTTCTCCAATAACCTACCCAAGTATCGATACCCAGCACTTGGTAGCAGCACAAGAGACAGAGAGCGAGGATGTTAACCGTAACATTATTCAAGAAGCATAGAGGGGCCAGGTAGAATACTTAGATGTAGAACAACCTCGCGCACCTCGCGAATCAGCTATCTTAAATACATAGAACCAAGGTGAGCTTCTAAAGGCGTTTTTCGTTTCACCTCATAGGGCGGTGGAATGGCAAGAGATGAAGATTGGGCTTCATGATCCAGAAGTTAGAGAATATGATAACTGATGATTTGTTGAAGTTAAAATCTGAAACTTTGAATTTAAAATTTCATGAGACATAGCCATATTTCGATTTGCCATGTCCCGAGCAGCGCGATTGTGAAGTACGAATAGATATGGTCTGATGTGAATTGTTACGACTTATTAAGTTCTGATGCGATAAATAAGACTGAAAGTCAATCGTGTTAATCGTAGAAATTTTTTGGCAGCCAAAAAAATTTCTACGATTAACGCGATTGCCACGATCGACCTGAAGATCTAAGAGAAGATCTAATACGAGTGCTACCATTTAGATCGTGATTTCAATCGTGGCGCCAATCGTGATAGTGGGAACATAGCATAAGCAGACTAAGTAAAATGTGCCACAAAGACTTCTGAGAGAAGCTAGAAGCTGCCAAATTGACTCATTTTACAATATATTTAATAGGCCCGTTTCGTTCAGGAGTGACACCAGAAAATGATACGATATAAAACAGCACCATTTGAATTGTCTATTGTTTTTATGACATAGTCCTGTATAGACAATATGTGACTTTCGTACTTTTATAATAGCCTACATGCACACAGGGCCTATATTTTGAAAATGTCACCTATCGTGCCGAACTAAATAACCCAGATAAGTTTTGCAACAAAGACATAAAAGAGAATAGGTAAAAGATAGTCCAGAATGTAAAAGACAACATTCCCTTAGTTTTTGTGTAATCTCTAAGAAACAAAATGACCCCTGTTATGTCTGAGACTAGACATAGATCTAAGCAAATGAATATTGACTTTCCACTATACATGGTTCTATTCTATCCCTCTATATCAACGCTTTTCCGCAATTTAAGACCTGATTTTGACGTCCACATGTGATGGAGAGTGCTTGGTAAAACATTGAGACAGAAGATGAAAGTGCTGGTGATCAGTATTTTCTCGTTTAGCTTCAATATTTTCTCCTTATTGCACATACAATCTTGAATTTATCAACATCCATAAGAATATTTTGTATAACGGATAATCAAATTAGAACAATCCGATTTCTTGTCGTTTCGGAAATGGCTAAATGATGAAATAAAATAAAACTTGCGCAATTAAGCAGGAGAACTTTGTCACATTTTATTTTTTAAATCGGTCGACAATTGACCTTCGTCCTTTTCTTCTCAAGCCGTATATGACTAAACCACGCCTACATACAAAACCATTGACATTACAGTTTTATAATGCTAATTTTACGTCCTTGTAACTACATCAATGCGGTTTTATTCTTTTGTGGTCCCAATTAACATGCTAATGTTGAATTAACCCTTTTCGAGTAGAGATAGAATTGTGTTTCAGATTCAGAGCAAGAAAGGCAAAGGGTCGTATGTGATAGCATGAAAGAATCGAAAATATATAGGGCCTAAGGAAATTAAGTTGATGTTCAAAATTCGGTTATTTTTCCAAGTCTTCAGTATAGAATCTTGAGCTTTTCGAGGAAAATGTTAATAGGGAAATCCTTACAACACAGCAAAATGCTATGCTTGACATTATTCAGAACTATTGCATATCGGGCAGTAACAATACATCTATATGCTACTGCATAAAAAAGGTTGGAACTGTTGTTAAGAAATTTCTCCTTTCACCCTAGGTTTTCTATACAGTTGTTTGTGAAGAATTTCACAACTGTTTCGGAGGGTTTAAGTGCTAAATATTGACCGTGCGGAATAAAATCGAATACATCGACATTCAAAGATATGTTCAGTCGAAGAAAATTTGCTTGAACCTCAACCGTTCATTTAAAAGTAACAAAGAGAAAGAACCAAAGCCACAAAATATTAAAGAAAATGTCCTGTATTTGCCGTAACCTCTTTGAACAACCATCGTGATTTCAACATCTGCAATTTGTGAATGAATGTTTAAACCCATCATTTGCGGTTAAAGATTTAGCAGGAATGTAAATCTTTGCAAATATACCTATCAATTGAGTTCAGTTGTTAAAGATGGCTTTGGTCAAAACTGAAAACCACAAGTGGGTTCATTTTAAGGGCTGTAAATTGCAAATCCCTTTGTCTATGTAGATTGAAGGATATAAAATAAAATAGCTTCGAACATGGAAATAAGGCCCGATTTGCGATAGTCGGTTTTATTGTTTTCGATTCATACACGAATGAAAACTGTCCACCGTTGCCTTCAAGCCTTGAAGTCGCCGTTCTACTAAGTCACAGAAATAAAACAACTAAACTTTCACATAACCTTCCAATTTTCATGACCATGCCATTTACACTCTGCAGTAGAATATTGAATTTATTTTAAGAAATAATTATTACACAATATAATTAAGCCTAATTGTGCGTCCTTTCAGCAAATGAAGATGGCGTATACAGATAAACGTCTGTTAGTTGACAAAAAAGCAACACAATATGACGCACTCATAGTTTGTTCATGCAACATTATTGAATACGCATTTCTAAGTCCTACAAGCATTTGCTATAAAAGTGCACATACATTAGTGTATATGCATAAAAACTTTAACCTTTCACCAAACGAGACCTGTTATTGGTGCCCTCAGTATAAAGAGTTTGGGAAAACATTGAGACTAAAGAAGAAAATGCTGGTGACCAGCATTTTCTACTTTTGTCTCAATATTTTCTGTGCTATATTGTACATGAATCGAAATTGAAAATAACGTTAGACTATACAAAAGAATCGTTTGCAAAGACCATCAATTTGGATATGTGTACCATTTTATAGTATGACTATAAGTTATAGCCCATTTACGATAGTACAGTACATGTTTTACATAATTTATAAGAGTATAATTTGTAAACAGTGCAATTATGAATGCCTTAGTTCGAATCTTGCAGGTGTCGGACACCTGCAAAATTCGAACCATCAAATGCAATATTGCAGTAGTTTGGAGTTTGAAATTGTGTTGATTACATAAAAAGCATCTGTAAACAAGTACCAAATTATCGTAGTCGAACTATAACAATCTATAACAGACAGTTCGACGATATCTATTATGTGCAGTCTGCGCGAAATGAGATATTGTACCGCTGCGAAATGAGATAGTTTGTCAATTAGAATATTATATAGGCCTACGATATCCTTGAAAATGGTTGCATATATCTAGACGGTTTTTACGCAATGAACGTAATGAATATGGTCATGTGCTATGTTTGGGATACATTTAGACCCCATTATGTTGCAATTAAAGAAAGTGTGTTTACAAAACGCAAAATAAAATATTTTACAATTAGCTTGATCAGGCTGAGCAATTTGGGCATTCTGGACAGGATTATAATATTTGGCATGATTATATTTCTAGCTAATATATACCTCACGAGAAATGACCTGGCAGAACAGCCCATGCTAATCGAATGGAATGCTCTACCAGGTCAATTCTCGTCCGCTATAACACAAATGTTTTGAAAAAAAGATAAACCCGGAAAATTCGACTAGACCCATTTCGTTTGACGAGGCACAATTTGCATATGATACCAATGTTTGTAAGATATTTGCACACGTTATTGAAAGATGATCTATTGTTACATTTTCATTTTGGGTGACCCGTCACACGAATAGGGGTTTGGTGCTCTAAAAAACCCAAGGACGTACTCTAGGTGGGTATTCATTGTGGAAAGTGCTTCAGTAACATCCATTTAGCAATTTCTAAGACATGTACTATCGAAGATTTGGCACAAAGCTAAACTGTGAGTGTATGAACTGTATATCGTTGCTTTTCAACAGAAAACCCGTAACTGCAGCTTAATTTAAGATGCAGTTACGATGTTTCTGTCGAAAAGCGACGATATTTTGATATACAATGCAACATTTGAAGCAATAGACAAGTTTCCACTAAAACCCCCCACACACCCCACAACAGCCACCGGAAGTCGTCCTTGAGGCAAAAGGCGAAATTCTTAAACGGGGAACGGTTGACTGTAAATTCAATAACATAACCATCTTACCGGCTATTAACAAATGCATTCATGTTTTTGTTTTTGAATGGGACAGCGCTCTGTTGTAAATAGCGACATCCAAATATCAACGAGCGAATTTTCGTCAGAGAAGACTCGAATTTCCGGAAGTGTTCTGCGGGTACGGACTAAAGCGATAAATGAAAAGAGTCTATTGTCGTGATAGAGGACTCAAACAATATTGTGGGAGGTTTTCTGGCTTAGAAATGGCGTTGATCTGAATTCGTGTCTTAATCAACTTATGTTACTATTGTTCTTGGTATTGTCTTTATTTGCGTAGTATATTGTTTCAAGACTTAACCCTTTCCCGAATGACAAAACTTCAGGGCGTTCCACTTCAAAAACTGCCACAAATGGCAAATTGGAAGTTATTAAAGATAGGAGTTGTGATAGATATGGCACAGAAAAAAATGAGACAAAAGGAGAAACTGCTGGTTATCAGCAGTTTCTTCTTTTGTTTCAATGTTTTCCCAAGCCATATCTATAACGGACGTCAAAACCAGGTCTTGTTTGGGAAAGGGTTAATCAGTAGGAAGAGCAAGAACAAACGGTACTTTGAAAAAGGCTAGAAATCAATAAATCGAAGTTGGTGTAGCCATAAAAAACAACAAGGACGTAACAGATTGTTGAAACAATACACAGATGGTCTCTGGAGTAATTAGACAGATCGATATTTGAACCCTTTAACAGATGATAAAAAGTTAGACTGTTTCAAATGTTACAGTCATTGCAGAAGACAATATTTATGATACTGAAAACGATCAAATTGTTAGGCCTGCGTTATAACAGAATAGAATGGGGATAGAAAAAGGATTGGTTTGCTGCATTTTCGCCATAATACCAAAGTTGTCTCTTCAAGAGATATTTTCATTGTGTTAAAAATGCTGAAACAAAAGCACTGATAGATCTAAATTTGCATACACATGTATGTTTCATGCAAAAAATATTACAATATATATATAGGCCTAGTTTGACGAGAATATCTGACTATAAATGCTGAGCCCATACGATACGTATGTGCAGGTTGGTCTCTGTCTATATCGTTTGCCACGCAAATGTGAAAATACTCCAACGTCATCATGATAAGATGATAAGAGTTAATTTGTTAAAGTGATACATATACAAAGTATTGTCATGGAAACTTTCACTGAATTTTTCAACTTGTATTTTACGAAGAAAAAACAATACAGAGCACATGTATAGTCCGGTCACGATGCTGTAGCAGATGTTTACCGAATTAACCTATGTAAACAATACAAATTATCATTCTCAAAACTAATGTGATTTTGCATGTGATGGTTCGAACCTTGCAGGCGTCTCACGCCTGCAAGATTCGAACCATCACATGCAAAATTGCATTGAAAACTAAGAACGCCTTCCCACTTGTTTACAAAGGTAAAAATTGTAAACATGTGCCATAATGTCGTGTCTGGACTATACGTGTAAACGTTATTATGGAAACCTTCACACCAACGTTGTTTAGCTGTTTCCAAAATGACAAAAATGAGAAATGTTCCAATTTGAAAATGGCTGCTGATGACAAATGAGTACATGTATGTGGCATAAAGCTAATGGAAAGTACTAACAAGAATTTTCAATGCGAAAAGAAAGAAGAAAAAAAATGGATATGTTCATAGTATATACAGAGTGTCCCAATAAAAACGGAACCCTATTTCAAAGTCAAATATTTTAAAGCGACAGCATAGATTCTAATTTTTGAATTAGCAGTACTAAAGATACATTATTTTTGCATATGTGTTCTAAAGTTCACTTCAAAATATGTATTGGTTCAAAAGTTATATGAAATTTGATAAAGACACTAAAAACCGTTTTAACACGAAATCGATTTTTGCGTCTTGTTTGTTCGTAAAAGCGCACTGACGGTCACATGTTGAGTTCTTTACCGTTGTACAAGTACGTACCAATTTTCTCAAAATTTATTAATATAAAAGTGCCGCATGTGCAAATTGAGTCCGTAAGGTGGTTGTTTGAAATAATTTCAACCCTTTCCCAGACCAAAAAAATGTTAAGGTGGACTGGATTGAAAGCTGATGCTGATGACAAAATTGACGCTGATAAAGACATAATTTGCGTAAAATACTGCACAGAAAATATAGAGGCAAAAGGAGAAAATGCTGGTGACCATTATTTTCTTCTTTTGTCTAAATACTTTCTCAAGCTAATTCTCTCATGGATGTCAAAACCAGGTCTTGTTTGGGAAAGGGTTAAAGTACTTGGCATTTGAGCGCTGACCGGCATGTTGTAGAGTAATAAAATAACTGCATATGATTACATTATAAATCTTTGATACACTTTTATATTTTGTTTGTATTCATTACACCAAAGCTCTACTTTAACAGTTTATTTGTTTGCGGTAAAAATGAAACGAATATGATATGCATATTGTAAGTAAAATGTTTCAATATCACTTTTGTATTGTATTAAACAATTGTGAAGAGTCAAGTGTATGCGCGCTCTGCGAACGGAAAGATCGATATCGTGTTAAAATGGTTTTCCGGGTGCATTCATCTGAATGCCAATATTTTCGAAACTAATTAACATTTTTCAACCAAAATTTAACTGCTGATAGAAAATTGTCGTTTCTATTGCATATTCAAATTTGGTGGAGACATATGACTTTATACATGAGCAATTCACTTTCAAGAATGGGTTCCGTTTTTATTGGGACACTCTGTAGATACAAATCACACAGACAGTATATATAGATAGACAACTTGGTCAGACAGACAATTTTCAAGCGAACAATGTTCGGAAATAGAAAAGAGGAGATTCATAAATAAGCAAATCAACTCAAAAGAATGATTATTTCTACGTTTGTCGCATTTTCCCTATAACCATTGGTATTGAATAATATTTAAAGCCCTTCTTTCTGTACCGAAGTTTAGTTAATCAGAAAATCCATAAATGAGATAAGGAAACTTAATTTAATGACTTGCGTGGGTGTAATTTATCTAAATCTCACATGACATGTTTGTTCCTTAATCATAAGGTCTTATCTTAAATTTCGAGTATTGTTCAGCAAGGGTGTTAGTGGAATGTGCCCTTTCGAACCTTTCTTAGAGCGATAGTACGCTTTGATGGCACGTATGCATATTATATATATGTTCGTAACTTCGTAAGCATATGAGTCTACCTCCCCTTGTTCCCTAATTGGAAGGTAGAATGCTTGGCTTGCGAAGATGTTATGGATATAGCTTTAAATTGAATGCATTTAAATGAAAAATGCTAGCGGCATTTCCCCCTTCCTTATAATTTTCTTCCATTTTCAAAAGTACCTGGACATTCTGCTACATACCTTAATCAAGAAACTGCAATTCACATGCAATCACATAACCATTTTTTTTCAATATTATTTCATATTTCACATTGACTAGCCCACAAAATGAAATCCTCAACTTTCGGAGTGGCTTGAGTCTCATAAAGATTGTAGACCTTTAAAAATGTGGTCAAACAATAAAGGCAATCGATCTGTTTACTCTGTTAAATAGCACCAAATAAAAACGGCCACAAAGTCTGACCCGGACTATTTGCTTAAATATCACCAAATAAAAACGGCCACAAAGTCTGACCCGGACTATTTGCTTAATAATAACAATCGTGTAGATACAATGCTTGTGTTGGTCAGTTCCACCTGGATCGGTAAACATGACCTAAATGTTTGTTACTTTATCAGAACTATTAATACAGTCTATTTATGGACGACATTTGTATTCAGAGACAACAAAACAATGCTTGCCATCTTTGGACTCTGCTGATGAAAGGGAAAGCAGTAATATCTTATGAACATGCATGGTTTGTGTAGCCTACATGTTCTATGCCATAAGGGATGAAACATTTAACTTTCGGAGCAGCAAACACAGTACACCCATCAGTAGATACCAAATACTTCGTGCAACTAAGGGCTGAAACTGATGAAGGTATACACTCGTCAATTTGCGTTTTATCATTAAACGGTCCACTAAATATAGCGAATCTAGTGATTGATATGTTGTCTCCTGCAAGAACATGTATTTCCAAACGTCAGATAAGACACTGAAAATTGTGATACATACCGACTTGTAGAGCTCATATTTTGCTCGTCTGTGACACCAGGTAGCGTGTGTTCTGGGAAATGATATGACGTCATTGATTCCGTCATACTTCCAGGGATGTATCTCCAATATGGCGACAAGTGCCTTGCACTTCTCACAATCTTCCTGCGAATTCTCAACAATAGTCATCGTTTAATCTTCCCAAGTTTTCTAAAAAAAAAACCTAAAATTTAATCAGGATTTATTGAAAATGATTGTATCGATTGTTTACGTCTGACTATGAATGTAACGACAAAAGTTGCTAGATCTATTCTCACATTCTCTAATATATGTGACCCGTCACGCTAAAAGGGACCTTATCAGAAGTGAAAACTCCACATTTTGACAAACTTGTCAGACTCAGTCAGCACAGGTCAACCAGATACTGTAGGCGAAAAATGAACATATAGAACATTCCATTTAGACAATTACCTACAAGCGAAAAATATCGGCCCTAGTCTGGTTGTGCGGATTTTGCAGACTGACTAGGGTCGATATTTTTCACGCTTCCTGTAGGGTCCCTTTAAGCGCGATGGGTCACATATTATATTTAGTTGATCTAGTCCTTAAAGATTTGTTTTATGCACATGTGTTCGTTTTTAATGGATGACCACTGTGAAATTACAACACATAAAAAAACGCTTGGTCAGCAATTTCATTCATTCTAATGCACTTCGCCATTTATAAACTTTAAGGCTATGTAGGAACATTGTCTTTCGATTTCCTAAATGTTAGGATCATAATAACAAGGCAAAACAAAATAAAAGTACATGTATCTTGAAATCCACAAAAACTTCAACACAAGGTTTAATTCAAGCACTAACATTATATGTAGATGAAGGTTGATATACAAAGGATGTATTTAATAACGAAGAAAGGCCAGATTTAGTTATTTGCCCGAGGGGCACCTTACCGTGACAATTCACTTTCAGTTTTAATCTCTTGTATTTAGGTTAGTATATAAAGTTGTATGGTTGGTTGGGCGCGGCTTCATTCGCCTACAATATTTCATTTTCTTGTGGAGCAACCGGTGCACCTAACCATGTTTTTACAACCACATCATGTAATATATTGCTGATTTTCATCGTAAACATCGTAACTGCAGCTTAAAACAAGCTGCAGTTACGGGGTTTTCGTTGAAAAGCAACGATATGAAACATCAAAGACCCGTTTTACTTACGAACTTATGGGCATTTTTGTGTAAATTATGTAACAAGAGAACTGGATGAACGAGAAACTTGTATCGGATCAATCATGTCCCTAACAGTCTTTGTGAAATGGTGCTTAGCCGCTTTCTGACAGAGAGAAACTACGACAGAATCACAAGTTTGGTGATTGGGATTTCTCGTTTCTTCTACTCTATAGTGCTTCATTGCATCATTTGTTTAACAAAAACTTCGCAACTGCAGCTTAGAACACGCTGTAGTTACGAGCTTAGAACAAGCTGCAGTTACGAGCTTAGAACAAACTGCAGTTACGAGGTTGAAAAGCATCGATTATCCATAAACTTACATCTATTATGCTATATTTTAGAATATTTATCTCTAAAATGCGCCACTTTTATCATTTTAGCTTGTTCATTAAAATGAATGTTGTCATGATCTTTATAAATAAATAATCGGCATTTGATGAAAGTAGGCCTAACTAGATAGAGACGATGCGCACATTCAACAAGATACCTTTTTATCAAGGTGTTTATTTATTCAATGATATTATTGTCTAGATAATCGCCACCTCTTCAACTCGCACGCACACACGGAAATGATAAGGCATTGTCAAGATGGCAATGGATATGGATATATTTAGAAATTGTTTCGAAAAGTGCCACTTTCAGAATATAGCACTGAGTCAAATATTTGTGACATGGGCTAATATTGCCACTTTTGTATACCATCGGTTTACGCTTTCCCTGCAGTAGGCCTAATGGTGTGCCATAGTAGTCACGGTGGATAATCACGTGATACAATAGATCTATTTCCAGAAAATATTCAATATTTTTTGTAAATACTGGACCGATTTGAATTCGGTTTGAAGCAGAGAAAGTGGAAAAATGTCAAGAATAACCTGGACGTGGTGGATTTTTAAAAAATCAACTGTTAAAAAAAATTGAAGATAAACCAAAATTTTGGTTTATCTTCAATAACTTTTTTATCAGTTAATTTTTCAAAAATCAACCATTTTCATCTAGTGCGTGATGTCTGTCCACATTCTCTGCTTTAATTCGAATTCAAATCGGTCCAGTATTTAGCCTACAAAATTATTAAAGATTTTCTGAAAATATTGTAGAACACGTGATTATCCACCGTGACAAAGAATCTTTAAAAAAAAAGCCTGGTCGGGCATTGAACCACATGACTTGACTGACAGTCTAGCGTTTGACCACTGGCAATATGTCCACCCTAAAATGCTGTGGTGGGTCGATAATGTGATCTTCAGTGTTATCTTTGGTGGTATGTTTGAATTATGATAAAATATGCCGACTCTCTGTAAAATAGGACTGGTTTGAAGTTAGAAAACAACCGAGAAGTGTGCGCTGTCCGACGAGTCTCAAATTACCAAAAACATTCTCTTTTGGGTAATTCTTAAGAGCATGTTTGTCTAATACACTTCTTTTTGAGAAAACAAACTGTAGATCTTGCCCCACAATAAAGGGTAGGCTATCTGCAGCGTTTGCTTTATTTTTGGCCTTATTTTTTGCTTCAAACGAATATTCAACGCATAACTTCTTCAGATGACAGGGCATTTGATGATAAAATTTGAAATGGCGGGCGGACAGTTTATTTGAACATTGATTATTGAAATCATGATTTTGGCCCAACCTGTCAACGTTTTAGTGATCCTAAGATGACCGAAAATAAAGATAAAGAAAATATGTCGACACACGGAAAAGGGGGTCTTATTGCACTTATCTTACTATTATTAACCCATTGTACAACACAACGACTCCTTTTGATTTCCCACAAGATAATGGCTTTGGAAAACGTCGTGGAAAATGAAGAAATTGATTGTCACAATTGCTTGTCTACTTATAAAGACCAAAAATGTAAAATTTCATTCACTTGAAATTGCCGTCTGCATCATCTTTGAATTTGGAACAGTCCAAAACTTTTCCGTCTGGTAGCCTAATGCGTACATTGCTGGTCATCGGTTTAACCCACACCCAGATGGTAGTCACTTTGAATGCCTCACTTGGATTTGGCTTTAACCCTTTCCCAAACGGCAAAAAAAATTAGACTACTCAAATTCCGAAGCTGCTAAAGACGACAATAGGGGTGCAGATAAAGAAGGAATTGGTGTGCATTTAGCCTAGAAAATGTTGAGGCAAAAGAAGAAAATGCTGATTTATCAGCATTTCCTTCTTTTGCCTCAATGTTTTCCCAAGTCTTTTCTATTAGGGACGTCAAAACCGGATCTTGTTTGAGAAAGGGTTAGCTAGTGACCCTTTCAGGAAAAGAAGAAAATGCTGACGACCACGGTTCTCGCGGCTTCTCAACCCTTTCCTATACAACAAAATTGAGAGTGATCCAACTTGATCGACATTTAGAAATGCAGGCCACATTTATGTAAATAAAACCGCAGAAAGTATTGAGTCAAATGGGGGACTTAGCCTAGCTAATTATCGGAAATTTCTTCTTTTGTCTAAATATTTTGTCAAAGCCAGATCTTGCCTGTGAAGGGTTAAATGTGCAAGACTTAATAGATCTGTTTTTACACGTCCTTTCAAATATTTCTCTTGTTCATCTACAAATCTATAATAGGCCTAAGGGCTTAGGCCTGTCCTTAGGCCTACATCTGCGCCTTAATTTTAACCCTTCGATAAGGTCCGATCATGCTTGAGAAAATCTTGTACGGAAAGAAGAAAACGCTATTTACCAGAATTTTCGTTCATGGTTGTTGAAGAATGTTGAGAAAAGTCCAGGACATCAACCAAAATCAGCACATCGGAAACAACATACTGTATCAGGGAATCCCAAGAGTCACCGACAAGATTGCATACCGCAGAATGGGGTTGGTCGGACATTGCTACCGACATAACACGCAGAGTTGCCCACAAGCAAGGTACTGTTATGGACACCCAAGCATGGCAATAGAAGAAGAGGACACCCAGTCACGACCATGGTGGATGTCCTAATGCAGGATTCAAGTGCAGCAAACATACTAGATGAACTCAGCACATGTATGATGAATAGGGAAGATTGGAGGTGTCGACAGCTTGCCCATCTGCGGACGACCTGATGATGTTACATTATATGGTGGTTTTCTACGTGAGATAACATCAATTTTGGTCGTCTCGGGTAACATCTATGCCCTATTGGCGTTTGAAAAACAAAATAGGGGACAATTTCGTCCAGTTAAACTCTGACGTAATTTCGGAAAAACAATAGTATTTCCGTAGGTGTTGTTATAAAATCTCGTAACTACGGTTCGATTAAAGCCTACGATATTTTATAACAACACAGAGGGTTTATCAAAACATACGAGTAGGCTAAACCAAGTCTATTTTAGCACAAAATTCATTGCCATTAAGTTCGTAGCAGCGTTTGTCGGCGCAAGAAGTTTTGAACACATCGATTTTCTCCCTTGATAGGCTATACTAAGTTACCCTTTTTTTGATTTGATTTATTCGTGAATATATACATACATGTCATACATTAAAACAAATATAAGAGATCATAAAACAAAGTATCACAGATGTAAAATATGCAGAGATCTATAGGTAGCACAGACAGATTTACAATTATCACAATTCATGTTTGATTAAGATTAACAATCATAGTCTCAAAATATTGGTTTGTTTGTTACTTTAGATTTCTAGACAATAATGTATATGTTAGCGGCAATAAGTAAAATTAGGCAATAAGCTTAATACCTAGGCAATAAGCTATTGCCTAGGCAGTAAGCTTATTGCCTAAATCACTCTAGGCATTAAGCTTAATGCCCATGTTTTAAGCCTATTGCCTGGCAAAAATAGCCAGGCATTAGTCTTATTGCCTAACGATGAAATATGACTATTGTTTGAAACCTTATTCCAAATTGAACATATTTCACAAATATTCACCATAATTTAGAGCTTGAAAACACACTTGTTGCATTTGGCTCCTGCATTGAATCAAATAGCAATAATTCCAATTTCTGGAAACCCTTCGAATTACATTTTAGTTAAATGAAATAAATAGATGAATTATTTTTTACTATCTAAGTGGGAGTATCAGCTGGTGGCTCGGAGTGGATATTGTGCTTGTCATGGTGCTAGTAATGTCAGGAATACATGACTAGAAAATTGTTGATGTAGTGCTAAACACCATTCAATCAATTGTACAAAAATCTACAAATGATATACCCACAACCTCGGTGAAAAGTCGGGTCCTTCCATCTGAAATTGATTCTTACAGGCCTGATACTAATTCCCACTTTAAAACAAGGCAGCGCAACTATCTCAGGTCATTGAGCAACCTTTGTATTGGTGCACTTACATTGATTTGTGTCTAACAAATTAATATTTAAACTTCATCTTTAAATTCAAAGAAATACCCATGAACACAGTCAGTCAATGTCTAAACATGACCATTAAAAGGGTTTGTAAAGTAGACTCAATTTAGGATGATAAATTTCATTCAATAAACGTAATGCTTGAAATCTTTAGGCAATTTATTTACTAGAAAATGGCTTATTGCCTAGGCATTTAGCTTATTGCCTGATTTTACTTACTGCCGCTAACATATGTTAGGCAATAGACTCAATTTTGGATGAAACATTTCAGGCAATAAGCTTAATGCCTGGAATTTTTAGGCAATAACTAATTGACTAGGCAATAGCTTATTGCCTAGGCATTAAGCTTATTGCCTGATTTTACTTATTGCCGCTAACATATATATATATACACACAGGATAACCCATGAAAGTTTTACAACTTGTTTCCAATGGGGTCCTATAGTAGTGGTATGGCTCAAAGTGAGCCATATTTTAGTTTTAAAGAAAATTTATGAAAATTTTATGAATTAAAATTTCCACACAGACCAATATAGTGTAACTATGACATAGGTCTAAAATATATTATTGAAGATATACATATGTTACATTCTTATTGCACGAAAATCAAACTTTCAAGCATAGGTTACGGATTAAGACAATAAATATTAATAAAAGATATATTCTGACTCTTCACAAATTTTCATGTTTTGAGTGAGATAAGACTTAACTTTCTTTTTAAAATCAGTTTTATTTGTAGAATTTTTCACCATTATTGGGAGACTATTCCAGTCCTTAATAGATTGGTGATAAAAGGTGTTGGCTGTAAAACTGTTAACTGATTGGATATAAAAGTTACATTTACTATTTCTACTGTTGTAAGAGTGTGTCTTAGAGACCAAGCTAAAATTTTCTAACATATAAGATGGACATGTTTTATGATATATTTTATGAACATGATTCAGCCTTAGCTGTTTGACCCTATTTTCAACATTCAACCACCCAATACTACTAAAATCTTTTACATTCAATAAGTATCTAAAATCATGATCATGAATAAACCTTACAACTTTATTTTGAGCAACCTGCAATCTATTTTTCAATTGTTTGGTGATACCACTAAACCATGAAGAACTAGCATAGTCAAATTGACACTGAATAAGAGCATTACACAAAAGTTTTTTCATATTCATGTTTAAACAATTTTTGTGTCTATACAAAAATTTAAGTCTAGCATTCACCTTTTTTACTATACTATTAACAATAGATGTACCTGAAAGATCATCATCTAACACAGAACCAAGATACTTGACAGATGATTGTGAATTAATAATATGGTTATTACATTCAACTTTAAAGTTCTTTACTTTAGATAACTTTCTCTTTGAGCTAAAAAGTATACATTCTGTTTTGCCAAGATGAAGGGAAAGTCTATTATCCACCAACCATTTACTGCAGTTTTCCAATTCAGTGCCCAAAACTTTACTAATAACCTGTGGATCTTTGTGAGAAAACAGTATAGCACTATCATCTGCATATAAAATAAGTTTACATTTTTTACTAATACTAATACTCATATCATTGACATAACATAGAAAAAGCAGAGGCCCTAAAATACTTCCCTGGGGTACACCACAGGTGATATTCATTGACTCAGACATTGTGTTATTAACATTTACTACTTGACTACGTTCAGATAGGTAAGATTGGAACCATTCCACCGACTCAACTCCCATTACCTTTAGTTTATTACACAAAATGTTATGGTCTACAGTGTCAAATGCCTTCTGTAGATCTAACATAATCATACCAGTATACAGGCCTTTGGAGGATTGATTTTTTATGTGGTCTGTAAGGTGTATAAGACAAGAGTCAGTAGAATAATTACATCTAAAACCACTTTGGAGTTCATATAAAAGACCATTTTTAATACAAAAAGATTCTAATTGTGTATATACCGCTCTCTCTAATATTTTTGACACAATGGACAAGATACTGACTGGTCTGTAGTTAGATACATCTGATCTATTATTCTTTTTGAAAAGTGGTTTGACTTTAGCACATTTCAGCTCACTAGGAACTCTGTTAGACGTAATAGAGCCAGAAAAGTAATGTGAATCTTTAAAAATGCAAAACCTTAAACAAGACCGGGCTTTGACATCCTTATTACATAAAGAATGGGGAAAATGAGACAAAAGAAAAAAACAATGAAAACCAGCATTAAAAACCAGCATTGAATTATATTTTTGTTTCAACATTTTTCTTGCAACCGAAACAGAAAATCTTTTATCGGGAATCGAGATGTATTTTCTTGTCTGCAAATTATTTGAATTTGGACCTATGTAAAAATGTTGTCGTTTGGGAAAAAATCGTCCTGGAAGTAGATATCTAGGCCTATTTAAAAAAAAAAAGTTGTAGGCCCCTAAATTTATATCGGACAACATATAGATCTAGATCTATATTTCCAAAGGTAGGCTAGACATAGGCTACTTTTTCCCCTTCTTTCTTTCTTGTTTTTGATGTTGTAAGGTAGATCCGTATTTCGAAAAAAAATCGCAAAGATAAAACTATTCGTTGATTTTCCTTTCGGTGTAAAGAACGACCTATTGGAGCGAAACATGTATGGAGCGCAAAGAGATGCAGTAACCAATGAAAACAGTCAACGTGTTTGACTCTTCAAAAAGGAGGAAGTAGTAGTAAATTCGGACAGACCAGAAAGATGGATCTCTCTTCACTTCCTCAGAGTATTTTCTCCCTTTTAAGCTTGATATCATTATGGAATGATGTTCAAGGTAAATATGAATAACATTTCTTATTGGTTTGATACGTTTCGATACCGTTCGTATAAGTTTTAGAGATAAATCTTCGATTTTCTAACAACAACTTCAGCAGCTATCCGAATTATTTAGAAAACAACGCGAAGTTGAACCATTGATCTGTTAGTAAGTAAGTTTTCATAGTCTCGTTGGTTTAGATATACGACACCAGGAAGCATTTTGTTCTTTTGCCTCAATGATTTCACATTCTTTCTCTTCCAATACTGAGGCAGTGACTGAGTGAGGGGCGCCAGCCGCGCCACACCCCGGTCTTCTTTGGGAGAGAGTTGAATTTCCACCAGTGTTGAATCATTACAGCATTGGTTATATTCACATATTGGGATGTGAAAATCTACAAATTGTGGGAAGTTTCTAGTTAGCCAGTCCCAAAATTAAATGGTCGCTAGTAAATTGACAAAATGTAATATTTTTTCATCAATAAAGAAGAAAACGAGTGGGGGTGCATAAAATAATTTCAAAATGAAATAAAGCAGTGTGTGTGTGTGGGGGGGGGGGGGGGGGGGCAGCCCCCAAAAGTACTTCCTAGTATATAGGGACAGGTATACTAGATGTGTTCCCAAATTACAAAGCAAAGGAGAACTGGAACTGATTATACCTTGTATGGGAAAGTTTTGAAATGTTCCAAAAAAAATATCTGTCTTTTTTCAGCTTTCCAGTATGAGTATGTGACCTGTGGTTCCAGTCTAAAGTTGTTAAATCCATACAACAATGTTCGATTACATTCCCATGATGTGAAATACGGATCTGGTAGTGGACAACAGGTATAAACTTCTTTTAAAGGTAGTCCACCCATAATGAGCAGGGGCCTTGATACCAATTTTTGTTTGGGGCCAGGGGCCAGTGAAATTGGGAAAATACTCAAAATAGCGACGTTTTTACCTAAATTGGGAAAAACTAAAACAAGTTTGTATTCATACTGTCACCCAGTTTCAGCTGCAAATTAGACTGTAGTGATATAAAATGCATTTGTACATTCTCTTGGTTAAGAATCTACTCTAAAACTGTCTTCAAAATGTTTGTAAATGAAGATGAGGTCTTAACATGGGGCATTCTGGGTCCTCATTGGGAATTTTCACCAAAGAATTGGGAAAAAAAGATACTTTTTGCCATTGGGAATGGGGGCCCAATAACGGCCCCAAATTTTGGCAAACGAGACCCCTGGATCCAAACCCTAAGTTATCACATGGCCCGTGATGGGTACTCATTTGAAGCGTCTCGATCTCAACATAGGGTTTGATGAGCAGTAAATGTTATTTTGCAATTTGAAAAACCAATGCTCTCTCTTATCCTCAGCTCTTAAAGAATTAGTTTTCCAAGATCAATGCTAAATATATGGCTTGTCAATCTGGTAAGGCCAAATAAAAAAATTGGTGTGGTTCAGGTTACCGGACCGTCCCTAGAAAATTAGAGCCGACCCTAATTTTTTTTATTGCCCTCAAAGGAAAAAAATACCAAAAACAACAACAATGGCAAGAAAAAAGGTAACAAAACCCAAATAAAATAAAATTTAAAAAAAAGATAGCCGACAGACCTACCCTAATTTGTCTGAACATGTTACCTGAACCACACATATTTTTTTATCTGGCCTAAATTTCTGCTTTCACTATCAAAACATTAGAATTTCATAATATTTATTATTTAATCAACAGATATACAGTTTGTCTTTTAAAGTATAGAGATTGTTTTGCCCCTCTTACTGTGAGTAGATATCATACTATAATTTGAGCAACGTTTGTCCGTTTGTTCCCCTACTCCTCCCAGGTCCTTGGGCCGATCTTCACCAAACTTGGAGGGAAGGTGGAGGGCGGCCCCGGGTATTAGCTTGAGGGGTTCATTTTTTGAAAGGTCAAGGTCATCGAGGTCAAAGGTCAAATTTATGTTTTTACGGGTTACGGGTATCGTTTTTACGGGTTACGGGACGGGATTGCTTACGGGTTACGGGACGGGATTAGGTGGAGGGCAGCCCCGGATAGGTCAAGGTCATCGAGGGGTCAAGGTCATCGAGGTCAAAGGTCAAATTTCGAGACGGGTAAAATTGCTAGTCATTCAAAAAAGGTGAATCCATCTCACAACATTGTTTGATTACTTTCAGTCTGTGACAGCAGTAGAATCATCAGACGACCATAACAGTTACTGGCAAGTCAGGGCAAAAACAGGACAACAATGTATTAGAGGGTAAGTTGGGCAGATATTCTCCCACAAGTTAAGGGCCATGGGCTCCTTCCCCTATTCATGGTAAAAAACACTTATTACAGATGCCATCTGTTAATTTCGATTGGCTCTGTTTCAGGGTCATAAATGAAGGCTAAGCTTGGACTCATTATGAGTTGTCCACTGAACAATTCTATTCTTGTAAACACACTTACACTTTTAGATGCCACACAAGATATTTAGGCTTTGGATGAGATTGTAGAGAAAAATCTGTTTCCTGGTAAACCATAATCTATTGAATATCAAGTCTTTTCTTAAATTAACAATGTTAAATTTCAGGCAGCCAATAAAATGTGGACAAACATTACGACTTACACATTTACAAACAAGAAGAAATTTACACAGCCATCATTTTCAGTCACCATTGTCGCATAATTTAGAAGTTAGTGCTTTTGGAGAAGACGGCGAAGGCGATGAAGGTTTGTAGGATTTCTCCTTTTCCAAAGTATTTTATCATTCTTTTATAGTTTAACCCATTACCAGAGTGCAAAAGTAAGACCGGTCCAAATTCAAACATGTTGCAGACGACAATTTCAATTGAATTGAATGTTTTTTCTGTCTTTTTTTGATAAAAAACATCATGGAAAATGAAGAAATTGCTTGTCACAAGCAATTTCTTCATTTACCACTATGTTTTCCAAAGCCATTTTCTTATAGGGTGTCAAAAAGTGTCAAAGTGTATTAATGAGTTAAAGTTGTTTCAAGCTTTTTATATACCTTCGAAGGTGGTAAATAGGTAGCATCCACTCCGTTTGACAGTATGTGCAAATCTACACAGAAATTTACACAGCCACCATTTTCAGTCACCATTGTCGCATAATTTAGAAGTTAGTGCTTTTGGCGAAGACGGTGAAGGTTTGTGTGTTTTCTCCTTTTCCCTCAGTATTTTTTCTAAGCCTTTAAATATCAAATTAACACATTTCATATGAAAAAAAAAATGTTCAATAGCGAATGCCAGGGATTGAATTTAACTTTTTTTGATGATTGCTCATTTTAGCAAGTGCTAATTTTTGAAACTTGCTAAATTGGAAAATCCACTTGCTCTTTGCAGTTTAGAGCAGTCTTGGGAGCACATTTACTTGACCATGAGATAGAACATATTTATGGGAAAAAAAGAAATACAGATTGTTTACATTTTTAGCTCAACTTTTCGAAGAAAATGAGAGCTTATACTGTCACCCGTGTGTTGGCGTCGGCGTTGCAACCAAGGTTAAAGTTTTTTCAAACATTAATAACTTCCATACTATCAAAGGGATTCAACCCAAACTTGGAATACTTATTCACCATCACACCCTCTACCTTACTATTAGGGCCCATGACCCTGGCTCCACCATATTTGGAGTTATGCCCCCTTTATACTAAGCAACTTAGAAAGTCGAGCGCGCTGTCTTCAGACAGCTCTTGTTTTCTTTGCCTTACTAATTGTCAAAGTTTTTGGTGATTTTTCAGCTTGCTAAAAAATAGCAAGTTACTTTTTAGCGAGTCGGGACTTTATGTCTGGGGAGCTAATGTCATAGCCCAAGCGTCAGCGTCGCGTCTTCAAAAACTTTAACCTGGTCTATATCTCAGGCACTATTAGCAAAACCTTTCATTTGTGACCATGACCTTTGACCCAGTTACCTTGACCTTGGAGTTTGACCTACTTTTAAAAAACTTTAACCTGGCCTATATCTCATGCAGTATTACAGATAGGGCCTTGATATTTCACATATGGATACCTCATGACCTTGACCTTGAGACCATGACCTAGTGACCTTTGACCTTGAACTTCTTTTTTTTGTGAGAAGCTCTTGTACAGACGAGCTACGTTGTCCACGGACAACTCTTGTTATTCTTGAAAGGGTTAACCCATTACCACATGAAGACACCCTTTGACTCCTCACAAAATAATTGCAATGGAAAACATTATGGGAAATGAAGAAATTGCTTGTGACAAGAAATTTCTTCATTTCCCACCATGTTTTCTAAACAAAAATACAAAAAAATGAAAAAAATCTTTCACTTTAAATTGTCGTTTGCAACATCTTTGAATTTGGACAAGTCGAAAATTTTGCCATTTGGTAATGGGTTAATATCTAGTCTGGCTTACATAAATATAGAAATTTATTTACTTGTAGTAGACAACTGGATGGTTGTTTGTAATATTGGAATAGGAATGATTGAATATGCTCTGAAATTGGATCACGCTACTAATTTGCCATTCTGGAAAGGTTTAACCCATTACCAAACAACAAAATTTTAGCCTAGTTCAAACTCATAGGTGTTGCAGGCGACAATTTCCATTGAAAAAAAATTAACATTATTTTGTTTTTAGCTCACCTGAGCACGAAGTGCTCGAGGTGAGTTATTGTGGTCACTTTTTGTCCGGCGTCCGTCCGTCAACATTTGGGATGTTTACACTCTAGCATCCACAAAAGTTGGGGAATCTTGATCAAACTTGGCCAAAACAAGTAGGGTCATAAGTTCTCGGACAAGTTCGATTATGGGCCTGATCGGACCAGAATGTGCTGAGTTATCTGCCCTTGAATGTCAAAAAATGCTGTTTTGAAGTTTGTTTACACTCTAGCATCTACAATTATTGATCAATCAAGACAAAACTTAGACATAATATTAGAGACCATAAGATCTCGGATGAGCTCGATTTTCAGTCTGATCCGATCAGAAAGTCTAGAGTTACGTGCCCTTGAACTTGACAAAATTGCCATTTTCAGAGCCTGCTTTACTCTCTGTTAATCTAAGGGAAGTAACACTTGACACTTCTTTTCTTTAGTAGTGTCAAGAGTTACTTCCCTTAGATTACAATTATCAATAAATAAAGACAAAACTTGGAAAAAATGTTGGGGAGCTTAAGATTTCGATGAGTTTGATTTTCAGTCTGATCTGATCAGACAGTCGAGAGTTATGTGCCCTTGAAATTGACAAAATTGCCGTTTTCGGCTGTTTTTGACCTTGTTTACACTCTAGAATCTACAATTTTTTAATCAATCAAGACAAAACTTGGACAAAATGTTGGGGAGCATAAGATCTGGGATGAGTTTGATTTTCAGTCTGATGTGATCAGAAAGTCGAGAGTTAAGTGCCCTTGAATTTGATAAAATTGCCGTTTTTGACTGTTTCCAACCTTGTTTACACTCTAGAATCTACAATTATTGACCAATCAAGACAAATCTTGGACACAATGTTGGAGACCGTAAGATCTCAGATGAGGTTGATTTTCAGTCTGATTTGACTAGAAAAATGAGAGTTATGTGTCCTTGAATTTGATAAAATTGCCATTTTTGGCTGTTTTCGACCTTGTGTACACTCTAGAATCTACATTTATTAATCAATCAAGACAAAACTTGGACACAATGTTGGAGACCATAAAATCTGGAATGAGTTTGATTTTCAGTCTGATCTGATTAGAAAGACAAGAGTTACATGCCCTTGAATTTGATAAAATTGCCATTTTGGGCTGTTGTCAACCTTGTTTACACTCTAGAAAAATACAATTATAAATAAATCAAGACAAATCCTGGACACAATGTTTGAGAATATTAGATCTCAGATGAGGTTGATTTTCAGTCTGATCTGACCAGAAAGACGAGAGTTATGTGCCCTTGAATTTGATAAAATTGCCATTTTTGGCTGTTTTCCACCTTGTTTACACTCTAGAATCTACAATTATTTAAAAAAAAAACAATGTTGGGCACCATAAGAGCTTGGATGAGTTTGATTTTCACAACGTTATTGACCATTAGTTCATATTCAGTCTTAAAGTCATAAATATCAATTGAATTGAACATAAGTGTTGCTCATATCATTTTGGTTCAGGTGAGCGATATAGGACCATCATGGTCCTCTTGTTTCTTGGTAGAAAACATTGTGGGAAATGAAGAAATTGGTTGTGACAAGCAATTTCTTCATTTTCCACAATGTTTTCCAAAGCCTTTATTTTGTGGGGCATCCAAAAGCGTCAATGTGTGGGAAAGGGCTAAAATATATATATATTCATGTTTACATAGATTTAAAAATGAGTTGTTGTTTTTGTAGGAGACAACTGGGTGGTTGTTTGTAATGGCAAATATTGGAATAGAAATGATAAAATAAGATTCAAGAATGTTGTTACAGAATAGTGAGTATGATGTCTTGTTCATAACGATTGTTATTTCACTTGAATTTGATGCTTATTGAGACAGGGGCTATTGCTGCGGCATTTTCACAATTTCTTTTTAGTGAAGTTGAATTTAAGGTTGACAAAACCAGATAAGTACATAAAAAAGGTTCATTCTTTTTAGAAAAGATGAAAAATATAATTGGATTATGTGCCTATTTTCTGTATCCGTTTACTTTAGACATATATCTATTTTCTATTTCTAATTACATGTATTATTTCTTTTTTCTACAAAACTATGTAAGCTCATACTTAGCTGGATATAGTTTGGTGAAGTCTTGTATATCTTATCATATCTGTACTTTCAGTTATTTACATATATCTGGTGACACATATGGTCGACCAATCAGCGGTCAGCGTGAAGTATCGGGCTACCCTTCACCGTCAGATCTCAATTACTGGATAGCTCAAGAAGGGGTTTATATTACGCCGTCAGAAGATCCCGTCGGGACTTATAGACCAGATCTACCTGAAGCTACGCCCATACATGATGAATTCTAATGATCAAATTTTTGTAGATAATCTAAATATTTTCATGAAACTTTAAGGATGGGCAATGTAGACAAAGATCACACAAAAATAGGGCTCTTTGAAATTTTAAGTTTTTAAGAGAAGCCAGTTCTCTCACGAAATTGGGACCATTAACATACAAAAAATAAACAAAAGGGAAATGCTTTGACTGCTTAAACTTTGTACTGAAACAGCTCACTGTTTATGGCTCAACTGCCATGATCCCTTAGTATGTTCAAGAATATGTATGCAGTGTAGAAAAGATTGGACTGCAATTATCTTATGTGTAGATCTACATGTATGTTTATGCAACCGACAAAAGCCATATGTAAGAATTCAGAAAGAGGGTTTACATCAATTAATATGCACTAGGGAATTCCATATTTATGTGTGTAAATGCAATGTTGAATGCAAGAGTCTGTCCAAATGACAATTTTAGATGAAAGTGAAAGTTTTTGGTTGAGATTAATGGAGTTTATTTTAAGTTCATTATTAGCTTATTATTGAGATTAGATTAAATGTCAATATCACCAAGATTGTGCTAAAAAAATCTAAGATCTGCAAATCAAACTAACTTTTGTCCTATTATTTGTTTCATTTAACTTTAAGGACAGATCCTCCAGTTGTTACTGCGCAACTTACTGCGCATATCCTAAATAACGAAATAAAGCTGTTTCAGTAATTGGCCTTTTTCAGCAAATGTATTTTTTACATTTAGTTAATGTTTGGTTGATAAATGACAAGACCCTTGTCGGTTATTTCAATTTTCTCTGTTTGGTCAATTAAAGTGTAATAGTACTCGGATGGTACATTTCGCTTTTTGTTACGCGTTCAATATGTTGCGGTAGCGATAAGAAACGGGGCAACAAAAGCAAAGTGGTGTCTTTATAAACTAGTCCGCTTCAGATGGACACAAAAGATGACACTTTTTATTATCTAAAGCTGGTAATAAGGAAGAAAATGGATAAAAGTAGTGAAACAATTTCGGATAGAGCTGCAAAAAGTAAACCAAATTTTACTTATAACTAAGAAAAACGCTTGGTTTGATATATTTTTCTTTCTTTGTTTTTGTAGGTATGACCAAGCACTATGTCTATACCAAAAAGGAAAAAATTCTTACCGCTGGAATATTTTTTATTATCAGAAACGTTGCGAAAAAAGGAGTAACTTCAGCTATTTTGAAAGAATGTTTTACAAAAAATTTCAAAATCATCACTAAATTTTCCCATATTGATACTCATTTAGACAGAATAAAACATATGGAACACAATAAAGACTTATTTATGTAATCATAGTCATTTCAAACACCTTTTTGTGGGTATTTAAGTGATACCTTATTTTTGCAATTTTAGACAAGAGTAGTCTCCCTTGAAATCCAATAACTTTTTAATTCGCTTGGTGACCTATAGATTTTAAGTCATTCTTTTACTTCTCATATATTTAAATATCAGTACAGAAAAAATAAAAAAAATCTTACCGTAGGAAATAAATGGAGGATATGTCCTTAAAAGCTTTATGAAAGGCCCAAAGCTAGACATTTATATAAGTTTACGCCATAGGAATTTACAATAATTTTTCAGCAACATGCCATTACAACAGAGGAAAACTTGAGTGAAATTATTAATGATATCACAAGGAAAGAAGTAAACTGTTGCCTTTCTTCAAAAACCTTGCGACGGCAGCTTCTTTAAGGTTTTCGAACTGAGAATGAAATGCAGAGCCAGAGGCGAAATTTGAAAAGTGCCAGTAATTCCTAAACCGTGGTACATTTACATTCTAAATACAATCACAAGCAGTTCGTATGGTTTAGAATTTTGAATTAATGCCTACTAATGGAAATATTTGACAAAAATGTTCAAAATTACTTCCCTTTCATATGAATATAGAGTAAAATAATATTTGTAAATTATTTTCATCTTGAAGCATAATTTTGAAATCCGACACGGTGAATCAACTTATGTGAAGTGTATTTACATATATGTGTAATTTGATGCATTTCGTATGGCTAGAAAGTGGTGTTTTTATTCTCAGTTCGTAAACCTTAAAGATGTAGTTACATGTAAAAGGATTTTGAAGAAAAGCCAAAAACTGCTTATACACTTTAATATCATAACTTTCCTACAAAGTGTTTTCAAATAAATAATTTGCCATTTGCTTAAATATATCTTCATAGTTTATTGTCGCTTTTCTTCAAAAACCTAACTGCAGCTTGTTTCAACCCTTTTCCAAACAAGACCTTGTTTTGACTTCCCTTTAGAAAAGGTATGGGAAATTATTGTGACAAAAGAAGAAACTGCTGATAATCAGCAGTCTCTCTTTTACCTAAATATTTTCTGTGCAATATTTCACACGAATCTCATCTTTATCAACATTTAATTTTTAATTTGTAATAACTTTTAAATTAGACCACCCTAAAATTTTCTCGTTTGGAAAAGGGACAAGATTTAGTTACAGTTGCAGGGTTTTCAATGAAAAGCAGCAATGTCTACCATTATTTACTTTCAACATATTTTACCATTTCATTTATAATGTTCATTCTGTATTGTGCATATTTTTGATACAGAAAAAGTAAATGAGGGAAGATTATGTAGTGTTCTGTGTTCTCTTCATATACCAGCTGCATTCCTACAAGTTATGAGCCGCGGCCATGGCACAGTTTAATGCGCATCTGCCTCTCACTTGAGAGGTCGGTCCCTGGTTCGATACCCAGCCATGACAAATACCCTCTCTTACAAAATGTCACCCATAAATGGTTTGATATTGTGAACTTATGCGAGTTAACAGCTGTAGGCTCGGTTAGGGTGTTGTGGCAGTACTGGTATGAGTAACAACAGGAATCCATGGTTAGGTGCTCCAGACGCCGCAGTTTGACCATAGCTGTTGAAAACGGCATAAAACCCCAATAAACAATCTACAAGTTATGGCAAAATCAGTTGTCAATGTCTATGACAAGCCAGATTGAAGGTTTGGATCTAACCTGGAACCCCAGCACCCAAGTGCAATGTTGACACTAAGGGGTAGTCTGGACTGATTCAGAATAGAATATTTCCAGAAGCCCTGCATACCAGGATTGTTTCTCAAGGCAAAAGAGAAAAATGCTTAGAACCAGCATGTTCTCCTTTTGACTTGCTATTTTCTAATTCTATATTGTATGCAAATCCTATCTGAAGCTACTCCATACCCAATGAGATTTTCATGAAATGTTGATATTTGTTGGGCATCGTCATAAACATTCAGCAGTGGAAAGTGCCAATCTAACCGTGTCTGTATAGGTCGGAAATGTTACGAATGTTTATGTCAAACAAAAATTTTTGACATAGCATGAATTTCAGTAGGGTGGACTATCCTAAACAAAGTCCTTTATAACAAATCTGGACTTCGTCGCCTTATTCTTATAATGTTCTAGCTCATTTTTGTCGAGCCCGCTTGCGGTGAGCTCGACATAGTTGTCACAATGGCGGTTCGGTGTATGTGCGTTAGTGCGTGCGTTAGTGCGTGCGTGCGTGCGTTAGTGCGTGCGTGCGTGCGTTAGTGCGTGCGTCCGTCCGGATGGAGCTTGTCCGGGCCATAACTTCACCATGGATGGAGGGATTCAGAAGTAACTTGGCACAAATGTCAAGCTCAGTAAGGCGGAGTGTCGCGTGCAAGAACCAGATTCCAAGCTCAAAGGTCAAGGTCAAACTTGGAGGTCAAATGTCAAAAATGAGAAGATTTTTGCTTGTCCGGGCCATAACTTCACCATGGATGGAGGGATTCAGAAATAACTTGGCACAAATGTCAAGCTCAGTAAGGCAGAGTGTCGCGTGCAAGAACCAGATTCCAAGCTCAAAGGTCAAGGTCAAACTTGGAGGTCAAATGTCAAAAATGAGATGATTTTTGCTTGTCCGGGCCATAACTTCACCATGGATGGAGGGATTCAGAAATAACTTGGCACAAATGTCAAGCTCAGTAAGGCAGAGTGTCGCGTGCAAGAACCAGATTCCAAGCTCAAAGGTCAAGGTCAAACTTGGAGGTCAAATTTCAAAAATGAGATGATTTTTGCTTGTCCGGGCCATAACTTCACCATGGATGGAGGGATTCAGAAATAACTTGGCACAAATGTCAAGCTCAGTAAGGCGGAGTGTCGCGTGCAAAAACCAGATTCCAAGCTCAAAGGTCAAGGTCAAACTTGGAGGTCAAATGTCAAAAATGAGATGATTTTTGCTTGTCCGGGCCATTACTTCACCATGGATGGAGGGATTCAGAAATAACTTGGCACAAATGTCAAGCTCAGTAAGATGGAGTGTCGCGTGCAAGAACCAGATTCCAAGATGAAAGGTCAAGGTCAAACTTTGAGGTCAAATGTAAAAAATGAGTTGATTTTTTATGTATATAGTCAAACTTTGAAATTCATCTCCTCCAAAACTACAGCCCAGATTTCAAACTAATTTGGCACAAATATTCTTTGGATGGCCCTCTACCAAGATTGTTCAAATTATCTCAATCCGTAAAAAACATGGCCACGTACAGCTACGTGCAGCTAATTTTCGTACTTCTCAGAATGTTCAAATTATTCCGATCCGTACAAAAAATGGGTGCCAGGGGGCATGGCTTATTTTCCTTATATGTGACCCGTCGCGCTAAAAGGGACCTTATCGGATTTGTGAAAAGTATCGACCCTAGTCCGTCTGCGCAGTCCGCGCAGCCTGACTAGGGTCGAAACTTTTCACGTTTAAGTATTTTCTGAATCTAGAATGTTTTCTCTACCTTACAATATTTTCGTTTTCCAAATACGACATCGGATGGACTTCTGCTTGGTCTGGTATATTTCTCGGAATTTGGTTTTATGGACTTAGCATAAGGTCCCTTTTAGCGTGACGGGTCACATATGTATACTCAAATTAATCCATTCTGGTATCTCGTTATAAATACATAGACATGTAATATTTTGTGAACAATAAACTGTCTCACCATGATCCCCATCATTCCAACTTATTTTGTCCCCACTTTTACAACGCCATTGTAATGACAGCTGTAGACATAGGTATGGTCTTCTTTCTTCAAAATGAGCGGGCTCGACATGTTGCCCTTCGGCATCTAGTTTGTGAAAATTGAGATTTTGGTACCGTTGGAATCGTCTTGGGGTGTTCTATCGGATGGTGGTTACAGATTGTTGAAATTGAGTCTGGTTCAATAGATTCCCAGTAACATAATGTTCTATCTGTGCCCCTTTCATCTTTTTGTCAGGCCACGGCCTTAGCGCAGTTGGTAGCGCATCTGACCCTCATTCGAGAGGTCCCGGGTTCGATACCCGGCCGCGGCTAATACCCTTTCTGACAAAATTGTCACCCACCCATGGGTTTGAAATCGTTAACCTAAGTGGGCGAGCAGCTGGAGGCTCGGTTAGGGTGTTGTGGTAGTACTGGTTTAAGAAATAACAGGAATCCATGGGTAGGTGCTCCAGCCGCCGCGATATGACCCTGGCAGTTGAAAACGGCGTAAAACCCCAATAAACTCAAACTCAAATCTTTTTGTCAACATTATAATGTTGTAAGTGAATATTGTCCAATGATATCAGCTTTTTTAAGTCATGTGATTCAAAAGTTTGAGTATTAAAGTGTTCTATTAGAAAATGAAATAAAAGAATTTATTCCGTCCCGTATTGTCCACCATCAATGTTTACAATTATAATGTTCTAACTGCATCTTTATTGATGAATAACTGGCATTGATAGGCATAGATAGAACATTATAATATTAACAAAAATGAATAAAATATCACATTTCTTTTCTAACTTAAAATAAAACAATCGAAATAACAAAAGTTGTATTTAACCAAAAAATACAATTTTAATAGAATAAGAGAGAACAAAAATATTTGAATCACATATCTTTTTTTGCGTCAAAATCGGATTCATAGTAAAAAAGTTATTAAAGGTTGAAATTTCAAACTCGATTTTCTCGAAAGTGTAAAAAGTCGGGTTAGAACATTATAAGAATAAGGCAACGACTTGTGTCTGGGGAGCTTATGTCACAGCTAATATATGCATCAGTTATAGATAAAAACTTGGTCTCTATCTTAATGATAGAGAATAGAGCCTTAATATTTCGAACATTTTAAAATACTTCCCGTAAATTCCTTTTATTTGGGACCCTGATCTTTCACTTTGATAATTATTTTCACATCTGTTGGGATTACTCGAGAGGTCACGAGTTCGATCCCCTGCCGCAGCAAATATCCTCTCTGACAAAATTCACCAACCAATGGTTTCATAATCGTTAACCTATTTTGGCTAGCAGCTGGAGACTCATTTTAGGATGTTGTGGTAGAACTGGTATAAGAAATGACAGGAATCCATGGTAAGGTGCTCCAGCCAACACAATATGACCATAGCAGTTGAAAACAGCATTAAACTACAATGAAGAAATAAATATCTGGTGGGAGAAAAAGGGTATAAGCCACAGCCAGGGATCAAACCTGGGACCCGGTAATTGAGAGTCTAATGCACTACCATTGAGTTAAAAGGAAAAAGTGATTTGTCTAAGTTCCTTTTACCTCAACTTTTTCTGTTCTATACTGTACTGTACACAAATCCCATCTTTGTCAATATTCATTCTATAGTCTACAACAGCTTTCAAATCATACAATCATAAATTCTTGTCATTCAGGGTTACAGCGGATAATTCTATCAAATGGTTGCTTTTCTCCTAATCCTACTCAACAGCTATGGTCACATTTGTAAATGGTTCAACTTGACACACCAGACAGCATAATTTTAGACTGGTCCAAATTAAAAGATGTTGCAGACAACAACTACAAGTAAATGAAATTCCTCCTTTTATTGAATTTCTGGGTAGAAAACATTATACAAAATGAAAAACTCGTCTATCACAGGCAATTTCTTCATTTTCAACAATGTTTTCCAAGGCCTTTATCCTTAAGCCTAAGGGCGTCAAACAGCATCATTATGTGTGAATGAGTTTACCTATTCCCATAATAGCTACTTTTGACGCATCTCAGTGAGTGTTGAAGCATTCTAAAACATTGATAACCAGCAAATTCTCCTTTAGTCTCAATATTTTCTGAGCTTAATTGCACATAATCCTACTTATTTATCAATATCCATTTTCTTGTCAGCAGCTTTCGAATTGGAACGGTCTAGATTTTTTACATTTGGGAAAGTGTTAACTGATTACCAGACGGCAAAGTTAAGACAAAAGCAGTCACAGACGGATTATACTCCCCGAATAAGTGTTTGTCACAAAATAAAAACTATCATACATTAAGCCCCCTTTTCCCATGACAGCTTTTTTGTACACACATTATTTATAGAATATGGTCTAGAACATCCTATTTATTACATGAGCACAAAATTTCAGTAAATTCTGCCCATTAGATGAAGAGAAATAAGAGAAAAACTAATTTTTACACTAAGGCCCCTTTTTCCATGACGCAGCCTTAAATTTACAAACGGAGAAAAAGGTCCCTAGGTATTGACCCAGGGAGTTCTCACGTGAAGTTTCATTGAATTTGGTCCAAGGGTTGCTGAGATATGGCTGTAGACAGACGGACGTACGGACGGACAGCGTGGCGACTATATGCTCCCCCGAAATTTTTTTGGGGAGCATAAAAATGAAATTTTACATTTTTGAACTTTATGGGTAGAAAACATTGAGGGAAATGAAGAAATTGCTTGTCACAAGCAATTTCTTCATTTTCCACAATGTTTTCCAAAGCCTTTATTTTGCAGGGCGTCAAAAGGCGTCACTGTTTAGGAATGATTCAAGTCTTGATCAAAAAGGCTGGAAGTCCAGGGGATAGAAAAAAATTCACCAGTCTATCTTGTGAATGTTTTCTGTATTTTGAATTATAATTGATCATTATCTAAACATTAACAAACATTAAAACAAACTCATTCTCTCACAAAATACTAACATATCAAGCTCATAAAAATTTTATCTCAAAGAAATATATACGAGCCGGGATCTGGAAAAAGGGTCTTACATCTTAACATATGAGACAAACAACGATTCAGATTAGTCTAAGTGCAGTCTGATCAGGATTCTTTCAGTTCTCAAGACACGGCGAAGAACAAGAATTTTTGTCAGACATTTGGTATGACAGTACTGGGTAATCTGTCTGAAATAAAATTTTGTCAGACCAAACTATCGTTCACTATAAATAAGTTATATAGATCAAAATAAGTGTCAGACTATTGGACCGATAGAAAGGAAAAAGATGTCAGACCAAGGGAAATTTCATCAGACATGTCTGACGGTCCAACAGTCATTGCCGTAAATGATTCTCTTACAATTGCTACATGTCATAGAGACACTATCAGAATGCTATATTGGCCCCCTTTTCCAGATCATGGCTCAACTCAATTAAGAATTGAAATTTCATCAATTAACGCTTTTGCAAAGGACAAAATTTTAGGCTGGTCCCATTACAAAGCTGCAGCAGATGACAAGATTGGTGTTGTTTAAGATAGAATTTGTGTATAATAGAGCAGGGAAAATATTGAGACAAAAGGAGAAACTGCTGGATATCAGCAGTTTCTTCTTTTGTCTCAATGTTTTCACAATCCTTTTCTTTTAGGCACTTAAAAACCAGGTCTTGTTTGGGAAAAAGTTCAGGGTCATATCCCTGAATTACAATTTTGTTGCGTATATCATGTTTTAAGAATACATCAGAATTTATTATATCAGCTAAAAATTATTACAAATCTAATGGTAAGTGCAAAACTATCTTTTTTAAAGTCCATTTACAATTATTTTGCTCAAAACTCTATGAAATGCATTTCTATTCCAAACCCTATCTTGTGGGTATGCAATGAATTATGCCCATCAGGAAATTCTAAAGAGTACTAACGACATAGGGTTTGACACAAGATAATGGGTAATTCACTTTTTGAAATTCTGTCACCACCTTTTATTTGTAGTTCTGGGTGTATTCATGCTGTTTAACCCATTCCAAATCAGCAAAAATTGAGACTTCGTATTAAAAGGTGTTGCAGACAACAATACTTTTCACTCTCATAATGAAAATTCTCTTTTATAGAGTCACTGGTGGTGAACTCGGACAAAGCGAGGAACATTTTTCATGAACACAAGGTACAGATACTTCATTGCACATACGGATTTTTGTAAACAATACACGTGGCATTTTGTTTTACTTCTCTTTCTGTCTTTTTTTAAAGGATGCACTCAAATGGAAGTTACTAAGGTATGTAGATATGATTTATAATACGCACGAAAATATCAGTTTTATCGATCATTATTTTCAAATGGTATAAACGGATTGCAAGTGCACACAGCGCATATTGAGATCATGTGGGTTGATCTTAATCGCCCGAACGAAATGGTACGATATCACTGTTTATGTTTATCTATTTGCATTGAAAGTATACAAAAAAGACATATAAATGTACAAATAAAGGCTGTAAATGGCAGTTTTCGGTGTCATGTCATTGAAAATCATTGTGCGGTTTCTTCGTGAACACGTTACAGCATGTTTGCGATGTTATCTTTTCCAGCTACGGTGTTTTATGAGCACATGTTTGATAAATTAATCGATTGCACTGGACTTAACGGCACATTCAAACATTTATTCGGTAATATCGCACTGATTTGAGCATCTAACCATAGATTTCCGGCATCAAATTCGAGCACCAGGTACTTGTTTCAATATATATATCAATATGTACTGCCTTACTCCCCTTTCATCATTTTATCGTTACCTTGGAGTTTCACCGGTAAGATTTTCGTTATGCCTTCTTAAATCATTTGGTACAGGTGGAGAATAAGCTATTGAATGAGAACAAGATGGATCTTGATCAGACAGTGCACATGCAAAGTCTGATCTGGATCCATGTCCCCCCCCCCCCCCCCCGAATATTAGACACTGGACTAGACAGGGCCCATATGGAATTGCTTTCTACGGGCATGCATTCTAAAGTATACTAACGGGAAAAGTTAACAGTGCGCATTTCCTTTTTAATTAACACATTGATTGCATGCGGTACACGAATAAAATTTTACAAATGCACATTTAATCTTTTACTTTCAAGAATTGTCAATTTATCACTATACTTGTTATTACCGTAACAATTCCTGAAAGTGGATAAGGATAAGATTCGCGTTTACAAGACATTTTCGAGTGTGAACACCGTTGGTATTAATATAGGGTTAATTCACGTTTTTGAGGTCGTTAACATTCTCAGAGGCCCAAAAAATGCGTTATCGCCTGAGACCGAAGGTCGAGGGCGATAACCCATTTGGTGGGCCTCTGAGAATGTTAACGACCGAAAAAAACGTGAATTGACGCTATTATTGCATAAAATATGAATAATTTGCAAAGCAATATAAAAAAATAAGACGAATAACTTAAGAACTTTGTGAAAATTTAGCCACATTTACACCGACAGATACCAGAGTTTTCCGGCATTCGACTAGACATATATCGAGTAAGCGGGATATCCACTATACGGGCCGTTAGATTTTCATCGTGTAGCTATGTAGTCAAGTTTCATCGCATTTTTACTGACATAATCTTCATTTGGGTAGGCGAAATCTTAACAATATTCGACTTAGTTTTCTTTTTGAAACATACTCTGGATATTCTAACGTTCATTTCAGTGCGAGTAATAAATTGAAAGGTCGGAATTTCCGAGGTAGATCTCTGGACCGTCTGGTTCGTTTCAGACATTCGTTCATTTCAATAAAAACAAAGTTGTAAAGGAAAAATTGCAGTAACTAAAAGAAAGAACAAGAAACACATAGGCTTACCACCACATTTGACCTAGACCACAACCACTCAATTCTAATATCTATCCTTCCATGTCCACGAAATCCACTTTTAGTTTAAAATCTGTCAGCTGCCCGTTTGTTTACTTTTTGTTTCCAAGAATTAAGCCTACGTCACTAGCCTATATTACGTCATCAGATATGGTTACACTGGGAGACCTAGTTTGAATGTAAACTGGAAATGGGGTCTTACAAGAATTTACATCGCGGAAAAGGTAAATGACAAAATTTCGGCTTTATTTTCAATTTTCTGAAGCACTCACAACAAATCCCCGATCGAGGATATTTGAGTGCAAAACCGGTTCAATATCGCACGTGAATCTGCCGATTAATGTACGATTTCTCTGGATATCCGCCCGTTTTCTGCCCGTTATACAATGCCAATAACAGACTGAAAACACACATTTTAGGCAATAATACATGCTATGCAATTGTCCTTAGAAAACAATAGATGCTGTCTAAACCACTGAAGGTAATGTTGTCAATAACATCGTAGCAAGACTATGGGTATCGCAAGACGTCTGAAACGGATGGTCTAATATGTTAATCAGCCTCTACTGCTGATAGAACTCAACCAAAGAAGCAATCTATCTGTAACGTTTGCCTTTTTCTGTCGATTTCACAGGTAGTAGTCCTGATAATGGTTGTCTTGTCGGAATGACGTCACGTGTAGACGTTGGATGTGTTGGAATCGTCTCAAAATTGTAGCATGGCAAGAAAATCGAAACAGTCTAATTAATGGGGTAATTCGACTGTTTTCGATTTACTTGCCATGCTTCAATATCTTGTATTTATTTCGGTACATTTATGAATAATTCTAAAATTGGCGACCATTTGCATTAGACAAGTGGCTACTTTCTTATGACGGGGAGTATATTTGTGCTAATATGATTAAATCCATTTGTTTCAATATCTTAGATTTCTGGAAGATAAAATGTTAAAAAAGACGTTTCACTACATTTCTCCTGAAACAAAAGTTTACGTTCATGGTCTGTTTTCATGACTTTATAACATCGCCGCCAAACAATACGACGTTGTTCCCGCGTTTTGTGTATTTGGCGTTGAAGAACGTATAGCTTATTGTCATACAACTTCTACTTTTTCAATTTTCAGTTTAACCTCTTAACAATACAATGTCCAATAGGATATACAAACTAAAATCAAAATTGAAATTAGCATGTTTTTGTGTATATTATTATACGCATGTGGCAGAGCTTCAGATTTATTTGAAAAGTGGTGGGTCGAAATGACCCATGGCAGGGAAATTGATGGGTCATTTTTGGAAATGATGAGCCATAGCAATGAAAATAAACATAGTGATATAAAAAATTTGTAAAAGCTTGGGCCGCTTGGCCCCTGGAGTTGAAAAGTGATGGGCCATATTTGCAAATAGTGTGTCAAATGGCCCGGGCCCACTGTCAATCTGAAGCTCTGATGTGGCATGTTTCCATGGTGATTTCTTTAATTTAGGACGGTGGAACTTTCCTATTTCTATATATTTAATTCTTATACCTATGTTTATATATTTTTTAAGTTCTGCTTCGAAAGGCCACACTAATACTTAATGTACAATGACTTTGTAAATATGACAGTCCAAAAAACTTTCAGACAGTTTTCAAGAGAATTTTCGTCGCTATGCATTCCGACTTTTGTATTTTCCCCAATATTTTTGTTGACAGATTACGTCAAAATCATTGTTTGGGAAAGGGTTAAAATGTTTCACTCATCAAAAGGAAGAACACATGAATAAGAGATATCGGTTATGGCAATCAATTGTGTGCTAAAATAGACTTGGTTACTGTTCTGTTTTTATAAACCGTTGGTATTGGTATAAAATGTCGTAACTACAGCTTCAAACAAGCTCTAGTTGCGACGTTTTACATTTACATTTACGGAATGCCATCGTAGTCCGAAATTAATCACTGCTTTCTTGATAAAACTGATCCATATTCAAAGACGAAGCAATGAAATACATTATGTATTTCCGAAACAGTTTCCCCCATTTAGAAAGGTTTGGAAAAACATTGAATCAAAAGAAGAATAGATCTATACTGAAAATATTTTGACTCTTTTTTTCTTAATATTTTCCTTTCATATTTTCTTATTTAGTACACACATTTTAACTTCTCAACATAATAAATTAATGTATTTTGACACCAAGAGCAGTCAGCTAGAGAAATTGGCGGACGGGTAGAAAAACGGACGGACGGGCAAACGAAGCACTTTCTATATGGTGGTCATTACTGAAAGCCTTCTAATTGGGGGCTGCAATACCAGATAGGCCTATTGTTTTGGAAATGATTATTGTATACCATTTATTCGTCTTTGAAAAAGAATGAATTTTATCTACTATATATAGACCTAGTGACGTTTTTTCGGACAAACACAAGTGCTTCGTCGGTGTAAATCTAAAACGTCACAAACTCTACTTTATTGAAGCTGTAGTTACGGGATTTTATAACAACACCTACAATTTATCCATATTTAACCGAAACCCCATTCTATTGTTAGGACAAAAGTCATTGTGCACAATTCGAACAGCCATTGAAAAGGTTCACGGTATCATAAATAAACCGTACAAGTCCCCTTCAAAAAACGTTAACTACGATTTTCACATCGGAAAAAAACTTCTACTCCAAGAATTGTAATACCAACTTCAGAATCAGTCAGAGAAATGAAATAACAAAAATTACAATAGCCTCTAAGTGTCTCTCCAATTCGTCCATATTGTTTTGGGCGGATAAACACGTGCAAATCGTTGTGTACATGCTCAAACTAGTAAAACTGGTTTTTAAACGCGCATTTAAACATGAAGTATCTGTACCTTGTGTTCATGAAAAATGTTCCTCGCTTTGTCCGAGTTCACCACCAGTGAGAGTGGAAAATATTAAAAGGAAAAGGGAGAAAATGCTGGTAATCAGCATTTTCTTCCCTTCAATATTTTTTCCACATTCTAACACTAGGGTGCATCAATGTTTGGGAAGGGGTTTAGACAACCAAAACATCTATCAGAACACTTAATGGCACTCTATCAAATTACGAAAAATGCTTCGGCAAACATTGTGGATAACAAGGGCCGTCAGAGACGGACAATGCTCCCCGAATAAGGCATTGTCACAATAAATGTTTGAGTTTGAGTTTATTGGAGTTTTACGCCGTTTTCAACTACCAGGGTCATATCGCGGCGGCTGGAGCACCTACCCATGGATTCCTGTTGTTTCTCAAACCAGTACTACCACAACACCCTTACCGAGCCTCCAGCTGCTCGCCCACTTAGGTTAACGATTTCAAACCAATTGGTGGGAGACCACAATAAATGTATGCCATGGAGAGCACTTTATTGTCAAGGGCATCTGATTTGCTACTCAAATTTGAAATTTCATCAAATTCTGACCATTAGACTAGCAGAAATTAGAGAAAAACTGTATTTTACCTTAAGTCCCCTTTTCCCATGACGAGGCCTCAAATCCGAAACTGGGAAAAGTACATCGGCGTTATGTCATAGGGAGCTCACATGGTAAGTTTCATTTGATTTGGCGCAAGGGTAATGGAGAAATCGCTTCGGACGGACGGAATGACGGACAGGACAGACGGACAGACAGACAAAGCAGCGACTATATGCTCTCCCTTCGGGGAGCATAATAAAATTTTGTCTTATGGTAATAGGCTATCTATTCAAGTTGATGTCCGACTTGCATTCACTTCGTTATTCAGCATGAGATCATCAAAAGTATCTCTGGAAATAGAACAGAGAAAATTGCAATCATTATTTCATGCTACCACTGAAAATCTTGATATTTTCATTTTTTTTTAACCCATAATTACCAAACGACAAAATTAGGACCTGTCCAAATTCAAACATGTTGCAAACGATAATTTCAAGTGAATGAAATTTTACATTTGTTGGTCATTCTGGGTAGAAAACATTGTGGGAAATGAAGAAATTGCTTGTCACAAGCAATTTCTTCATTTTCCACGATGTTTTCCAAAGTCAATTTTATGTGAGGAGTCAAAAAGAGTCATTGTGTGGTATTGATTTTAAGACAATACACCATAAAATGAAATTCCTAAAATTTGAATGCTACTTTATTAGAATAAGAAAATAAGATGTAAATGGTTCGATTGTAAATTGAAGAATTTTCAGATCTCTTTATGTTTTACTCAAATGAAAATATTAGCAAAATAAAGTTAATTGATTGATTGAATTGGCTTTATTACCACTTTTAGCTGCATTTGGTCAAATTATGGTATTGTGGAGGCTAAAGCACATAAACATGATTCCTGGTATTTCTCTCCCCATTATTACCACAATATCCAATCCGAGCCTCCACATTGATTGATAAGACAAATAACATTTATAGAAATATCAGAAAGATATTAACAGGGCCTGGGTTCAAACTCTCGACCCCTGGATTGATAAGACTCTGATGTTAGCGACTGAGATATCTAGGCTCTGCACAAACAAAATAAAGCAGAATTCAGTCTTACTTGTTCATATAGAAGAATATATAACCGCTCCTTTCCCTCTTGGATAACACATCATTTTCCGACAGTTTGTTTACATGTGTATCGTCATAACTGTACCAACAATGTTTCTTCATGTCCTATACTGATCTGGAACCATTCTGCTCTTTTACCTTTGCTTTAGGTAATGAGTTTGAGTTTATTGGGGTTTTACGCTGTTTTCAATTACCAGGGTCATATCGCGGCGGCTGGAGCACCTACCCATGGATTCCTGTTGTTTCTCAAACCAGTTAACTTTAGGTAATGAACAAGGTATAAGAGAACAGCATGGATCTTGATCAGACTGTGCATATGCACAGGCTGATCTGGATCCATGCTGGACTCAAAAGCCTTTAGTGTCCAATTTCCATATCCTTACTCAAACATTTGTCTACAAGTCTAATGTAATTTGGTCTTACTTGTTCATATAGAAGAATATATATCCACTTCTTTCTCTCTTGGATAACACATCACTTTCTGACAATTTGTTCACATGTGTATCGTCGTAACTGTACCAACATCGTTTTTTCATGTCGTATACATCACTTAGATAATGCCCTGCAATATAAACATCTGCATTAAATTGTATGCACAATTAATTATTTTTCATAATACAGTTTAAATGTTGTAGCTAACAGTTTGGTAGAGACATATGGCCCAAAAATCATATCGAATTCACATAAAACTGCAGTTTTCGCTGGGGTTATACCATATTTTTTAAAGTAAAAATCAAGTAGGTTTGCCCTAAATGGAAATGTGATAGGAATTAAGCGCAACCTGTACATTCACATGCATAGGTGCATAAGTGTCAGCTTCTAATTTGGCCCATTTCATATTTTACATATTCATGACAAGCTATGGCATTGGTGGTATAATTGTCCCGATATTAACAATACAATATTCCTCACGGTGGATAATCACATGATACAACAATTTCAGAAAATCTTCAATAATTTTGTTAATATGCGACCGATTTTAATTCGCTTTGAAGCAGAGAAGGGGACAGACGTCACGCATTAAGTAGATATAGTGGATTTTTGATAAATCAGCTGGTAAAAAAGTTATTGAAGATACACCACAATTTTGGTTTATCTTCAATAACTTTTTTATCAGCTGATTTTCTAAAAATCCACAACGTCCAGGTTATTCTTAACATTTTTTCACCTTCTCTGCTTCAAACTAAATTACAAGAGGACCAAGATGGTCCTATATCGCTCACCTGAGAGAGCCCTGAGACATACTTTTTAGCAAACCTTTTAATTCTCGGAGGATTTTGAAAAGGAGTCACATGACAATGGTACACACTAAATTTCAAAGCAAAATTTGGGAAAAGATTGTCAAAGATTTTTCACTATATCTGTATTTAAAATCAGAAAACCCACAACATATTGCTGAATTTCCATTTCACATAGACAAATCGAAGCATTTGGAAAGAGGTCATTGGGCTATAATATTTAGAAACTATAGAACTTAAGGTTTGGAAATTCTAAGACAATTCTAAACCTGTTCCCGCTTTTTCAAATCTAGAATAACTCATGGTAGAGCTTATTTTCAAAGCATAATGATAACTTGAACTTTTCTGTTTAACAACACAATACACAACCTCTATGCACTTTTTTCTGTACAAAATGCAAGAGCCTACAGCATAGGAATAATTTTAATAGTTATTAAACAAGGCAAAAAAGTTATCTTCAGGCCTTAACAACTTGAAAAGATTGTCAAACATTGCCCTCTATCATTTATATGGAACCAACAGTATAGGGGAAATATTCATTGAACAGTAAGGATTTGGTTATGATTAAACCTTTTCCAAAAAACATAAGATGAGTGCAGACATAATTAAAAGCTGCCGTAGATGATAAAACAGGTGTTGATAAAGACTGCATTCATGTATAAAACTGCAAAGAAAATGATGAGGCAAAATGAGAAATCAAGTTATTAACATTTTCTTCTTTTACCATAACAATTTGTACAAGCCTTTTCTGTCGGTGAGGCAAACCTGTTTATGGTAGAGAAAGGGCATAATGCTTTCCCATACAGAAAGGAAATAGACTGTTCCAATTTCAAAGTTCAGAATACAAAATTGACAGCAGTACGAATAGGATTCATTTACAATAAACTAGCATATAAAATATTGAGGTAAAAAGAGAATCAGCATTTTCTTCATTTGACTCATTAATTTCCCAAGCCTTTTCTAATAGGGATCTCAAAACGAGGTCTTTTCAGGAAAGGGTTAAAGTATTTATTTGATCTCTTAAGTACACAAACATATAAGTGCCTCTAACAGCTCCATGCATTCTTTATCAGATATTATGATCTGCATAATCTGATTATAGACTTAAGGATATGATGTGATAAAATCTACCTGGTCAAAACAATTCCTCACTTGAAAATTCCAGAATCCACAACCTAGGGCTTCTTTCCTTGCAATGTAATGATTTTAAGTATTCTGTTAGAGGTTTATGAGATGTAAATTCAGACAAAATTTCAAGACTCTAGGCCAAATAGTCTTTGAGAAAACTGTGTTTCTGTGTGAAACCTTAAACCCAACAACATAGGGCCAATTTTTCTTTAAGCACAACAATTTGAAGTACCAGTATGTTGGTAGAGGGCATTGAGACAATGCTACATACAAAATTTCAAGACTCTAGGCCAAATAGTCTTTGAGAAAACTGTTTTTCTGTGTGAAACCTTAAACCCAACAACATAGGGCCAATTTTTCTTTAAGCACAATAATTTGAAGTATTATGGTAGAGGGCATTAAGACAATGCTACATACAAATTTTCAAGAATCTAGACCTATTGGTTTGGGAAAAGAAGATTTTTTTGTAATTGTGGACGGACGGACAGACGGACAGACAGACGGACATTGACCGATCACAATAGCTCACTCCGAGCACTTCGTGCTCAGGTGAGCTAAAAATTGAGCAAGTATTGACAAAGTTATTGAAGATTATTGGAAATTCTAAGTCACATGATTATACACCGTGTTACTGCACCCTGGCATAATGACATATTTCAAACAAAATAAACTGACCTGTTATAGATGATATTCCCATGTGGTTTACTATACTGACTAGTCTGTATGAATATGGTAGCTCTCCTTTCTGTAATATACACAAGATGTGCTTGTGAAACATGAATGCCCCGAAATGGCTTTTTTCTAAAATATTAAGTTTTCGTGTTAAGGGTTGATAAGGGTTACCAGATGACCTTGAGGAAGGTCATAATGCAAGGAACAGTCAGGTATCACTCAAAGGAAGTTACATACCAAATTTCAGCTTTATTTGTCCGATTCTTTTGGAGAAATGGCAAAATGTTCAGTTTTCTGAAAGACAGACAGAGGGACGGATGGACACACAGACAGACACAAGTAAAACAATATGTCCCCAACCTCTCGGTACAGAGGCATAAAGATATAAAGCAAACCTCTTTTCAATTAAACGGAACAAGAACTGTCGTGGAGCAGACTAATACCTCCCGCCGCTGCGGGTAAAAAAATTCAAAGTCAAATCATCTCCTTTAGTTAGACTGAGTGAGTATAGAAATTTCTATAAGCAAATGTCCATGTCATGTTGTCACAGTTGATCATTTCTATGAATTTTCATGAAAATTTTCCTAACCATTTGGCTGACAAGAAAATCTGGACGGACACACAGACAGGTTGATTCCCATATACCCCCCAACTTTTAACCCTTTCCCAAACAAGACCGGGTTTTGACGTCCCTAATAGAAAAGGCTTGGGAAAACATTGAAACAAAAGAAGAAACTGCTGATAACCAGCAGTTTCTCCTTTTGTCTCAATATTTTCTTTGTCATATTTTACACAAATTTGATCTTTAATCACTTCCATTTTGTCATTTGTGGCAGTTTTTGAAGTGGATCACCCTAGAATTTTGTCGTTTGGGAAAGGGTTAAACAATATTTCAGTTTCACTTACATCATTTTTCACCTCCGTCAAGTCGATCATAGCCTCCGTATGTCCATCTCCTTCATCCATGTCCATGTCTGACTGTTCACCATTAGCTTCATGTTGTCCTGAATTAGTCTCGAGAGTCGGGTCCTTGTTCTCCTTATCTTCTACGTTCATGCTCCAATTATCTAAAATACAATATTACACTGAACTTTCTTAAGAATCCACCTAGCGGATGAAGTCTTTACAAGTGTATCTTTATGTAGTACATGTTATGTTTTATTTTTCTTGGGAAATTCAACTATAATTTTTTAATCCTTTACCATTGATGTGATTCTTTCATTAAACCTGACAACTGCAGCTAGTCTGCTTGTGACTACACTTTTATCTTTTTTCATTTCTTTTTTCTTTTTATAAAATTGCTTTCTTTGCTGAACTAAAGCAAACCAATTTCTCGCTTTCAAACAAGTTGAGTTACGATGTTTTTTGTTGAAAAGCAGCGTTATATTGAAAGTCAAATAGGCCCTACACACAGCTCTTCACAAACTTATATGCTAAACTGATACTGCCAGCAAAGCTTACTTGATAAAAGTACCCACCATAATTAAAGTCCTGTCTACTCATCTCTATTGCCTTCTCTAGATCAGCATCACTATCATCTCCAAAATCTGTCTGCATCTGCTACAAATATACATGATTCATCAAATCAACAGATAAGAGGGGGTTAAGACATTCTAAAATTGTTGTTAAATATCCAAACCCTAGTTGTTGGTATTCATTCGAATCTTTGAACTTCTCAACAAGACGATTCAATGAGACGATTCAAATGAATACCCACTTCTGATTCATTAATCTGGAGGAAACCAATGGGACAACATGCTGACTTAAGAAATACTTTTCTATTTGAACTTTAATTATCATTTCCAGAACAGTTTCCAATTTTGACAACCTTATCACAGAAAATTCTTAAAATCCTGTCCGATTAGGTTTATTTGGTTTATTGGGGTTTTACGCCATTTTCAACTACTACGGTCGTCGCGGCGGCTGGAGCACCTTACCATGGATTCCTGGCGTTTCTCATACCCGTACTACCACAACACCCTTGCCCAGCCTCCAGCTGCTCCCCCACACATGTTCACGATATCAAACCATTGATGGGTGACATTTTTGTCAGTAAGGGTATTTGCCGCGGCCGGGTATCGAACCAGGGACCTCTCGAATGAGAGGCAGATGCGCTACCAACAAGTACGATGGTTGATTTAGATGATATCAAAGATTTTACAAAACAACTCAGTTGGCCAGACTTCCTTACATTATAGCCGAAATAGACTTTCACTGGAGTAGAGCAGTAAAATTTACAATTCATTTACTGTATAAAACTTACATTGTCTTTTTGTTGCTCTTGAAGACTCAGTTCAATAGCTCTAGCCATATCATCATCTGACGTGTCTTTCTGAAATAAGACAAAACAGTTTATTTGTAACCCATTCCCACATAATTGTGACCCGTCGCGCTAAAAGGGACCTTATCGGGTGTGTGAAAAATATCGACCCTAGTCTGTCTGCGCAGTCCGCGCAGCCAGACTAGGGCCGACACTTTTCACTTTCATGTAATTTTCTAAATCTAGAAAGTTTTCCCTATCTTACTATATGTTCATTTTTCAAATACGGGACCTGGTTGAACTGTACTGGGTCTTATAAGTTTGCAAAAATTTGGATTTTTTTAGTTCGGATAAGGTCCCTTTTAGCGTGACGGGTCACAATTGTTCTTTTTGACTTCCTACAATACAATAATAATGACTTCCAAAATCATCGTGGAAAATGAAGGAATTGTGACAAGCAATTTCTTAATTTCCCACAATACTTCATACCAAGAAAGACTAAAACATGCAAAATTTCCTTCACGTGAGTTGAAATTGTTGGCTGCAACAACTTTGAATTTGGACCAGTCTAAATTATGCCATAATTGTATGCGTGAATGAACAACAAAAATGCATACATAAATAAGGTCATGACAAATAGGCTAACCCACAAGTGTTTTAAATAGAGGGAAAGTAAGCCTTTCAAAGTTATGATTTATTCAAACGAAAACATTGTCGCAGCATGCTTTTTTAACATATCTGTTCAAAGCAATCTGTGGTGAATATAAAGAAAGCCTACAAAAAATATTGTCAAACTTTATAAAATCTTTAAACCCCTCTGATGCTATTTGCATCATATTCCTGTTGTGACTAATACTTTAGCAGGCAGTATTGACTAAGATCAGTATGCACAGATGAGCAGTCTGATCTTAGCCTACACTGCTTTCCACCTAATTATTGTGGCAAAACCTTTAGACATTGAAAAGTCTCTCAAAATGGCAATTTGTTCTAGACAAAACTTAAAAGCAGGGCAAAGGTTAAAGCTACTATTTCCCAGATTTGGACCCAAAAATTGTCAAATACAAACGAAATGTACACTTTTTAAGCTTTATATGACCTGATTAAATGATTACGACAAACTATTGAAGGAACGACTCATTTTTTCGCAATTTGATACCAAATTCATGAAGCGATGTCGAAAGTAGGTCAAAACAGAAGGACATGCGACTTTCTTAAATGACGTCACAACATACATGATGACGTCATATTGAAATTCAAGTATGAATCTCGTTTGAATCATGGTCCGCGCTGTATGCGCATGCGCAACAATTTAAAAATAATTCTAACCCCATCTGAGACGGGGTTGAATTTAGGTTTGGATTCTCCCTAAATTCAGCTATCTGTCTTGTAATTTCGGCTCATTCTCTGTCCGAATTGCATATTATTAACCATCCCGAGGTGGTCAACACAAAAGTTTTGCATATTTTTTCAAAAAATTTCATTTTTTGCAATTAGACCATCTGTTACCGTCGCCCTTTAACCCTTTCCCAAACGACAAAATTTAAGGGTGGTCCAAATTCAAAGGGGTTGCAGACGTAAACAAGAGCCGTCACAGACGGATTATGCTCCCCGAATAAGTGTTTGTCACAAAACAAAAACTATCATACATTAAGCCCCCTTTTCCCATGACAGCTTTTTTGTACACACATTATTTATAGAATATGGTGTAGAACATCCTATTTATTACATGAGCACAAAATTTCATTAAATTCTGCCCATTAGATGAAGAGAAATAAGAGAAAAACTAATTTTTACACTAAGGCCCCTACGGACGGACAGCGTGGCGACTATATGCTCCCCCGAAATTTTTTCGGGGAGCATAAAAAAATCACATCAAAAGGAGAAAATATGCATGTTATAGCCCAGAAAATATTGAGGCAAAAGGAGAAACTGCTGGTTATCAGCAGTTTCTTCTTTTGTCTCAATGTTTTCCCAAGCCATTTCTATTAAGGACGTCAAAACCAGGTCTTGTTTGGGAAGGGGTTAAGTGATATCTTACTCGCTCCTTCTCTTCTATATCCTGAAGACTCATCTCTATAGCTCTGGCAATATCCGGATCTTCATCTTTCTGTCAACATAAATGTGAAACAATACTAGTTTTACAGTATCAGATAAGGACAATGTAATCCATACAATTTTTTAGTAACTTTTCTTTCTCAACCAACAAGGAAAGAATTTGTGCGCAGTACATACACAAACACCAACAAAAGAAATTGCACAAAAAGTTTTGGATCTAATCATGGGTGGAATACCTTAAATTCATTTTTATTTACCAAGAAAGTTTACTTGGGCATTGTGCATTTCAAATCAATATTATCTAAATGCTGGTAGACAAAATGATGCAAATTTAGGCTATTCTAAAATTTTGACAAAATAGAAATTTAACCAATTACTGTAAAGTGACACCTTTTGACTCCCTGACTCCCTAACAGGAAATGGCTTGAGAAAACATTGTGGAAAATAAACTGATTGTTACAAGCAATTTATTCATTTTCAACAAAGTTTTCTAACACAAAGTTGAAAGACTTAAATTTTCATAGATTTGAAACTGTCTTTTGTAATATCTTTCAAATTGGAACAGTCCAACATTTAGCCATCTGGTAATGGGTTAAACCATGATGGCAATGCATCTCTGACCCTAATTGGAATCAGATTTTGTTAGAACACACTTAGTTTGGTTTATCTTAAAACATAGAATAACTCATGCTGCATAAACATACCTTTTCTTTAGTTTCGGTAAAATATGTGTGATCCCCAGTCTCGCCGTCACTCTTGTTGTGGGTTGGACTTCTGGAAAAATATGACAAGATTGGTAAAATATTGTCACTGTCTCTTGACAGTAAGACCAATTTCATTGTCTGCAACACCTTGCAATTTGGAGGAGACTACATTTTTTTGTAAGGGTTAATGCTTCTTAATTTCAGCTTAAAATCAATCTTGTTTCCTCATGAAAAGTTACATATGGCAAAATCTTTTCATATTATGAAATCAACATTGACTATCAAAATTCCAATGTATCTACAAGTAATTCATTGCACAGTGACTGTGTATAAAGGCATTATCAATTGTTCAAAATTCACTTCAAATTTGTAGTTTTTTACAACAATGTGCCACACAATCATGTAGACTATAATGATTGCTAAAATTCTTTAAACCCTTTCCCAAACGGCAAATATTTAGGGTGATCCAATTCAAAAACTGACACAAATGACAAAATGGAAGGTATTAAAGATAGAATTTGTATAAAATATGGCATAGAAAATATTGAGACAAAAGGAGAAAGTGCTGATTATCAGCACTTTCTTCTTTTGCCTCAATGTTTTCCCAAGCCTAATCTATGAAGGACGTTAAAAGCAGGTATTGTTTGGGAAAGGGTTAAAAAAAGATTGTGCTAAAACTCTATCTTACTTATAATCTAGCTTTCTCCTACTTGGCACATCTTCGTCATGGGAGTCATCTAGGAGGGATTTTGTGTCACTGAAATAGATTATAAACTCTTGTTTAATTGTAACAAGAGTGCCATGGTCACAATATACGCCACTCCAGAGACTAAGTTTTAGGGGGAATAACTCAGGCAAAAATCAATGAACCAAAAAATCCTTCCATCATGCACATCTACCAATTGAGGTGATAACATTGACCAAGTTTCAAAACGATCCAGCCAGAAACTTAGGAGTTGTGTTGACAAGAAAAGTGGATGGACATACGGACAGACGGACAGACAGATGGATGGACAGACGAAGAAGATGTCACCAATATACGACCGCCTTCAGTGACGTATAAAAAGCTGTAGTTACAAGGTTTGACCTCCCATGGCAAAAACTTTCTTACCTTACACTGGTGTTAAAATTTGGAGGAAAGGCAGGCTGTGTATCTTCGGTACAATGTTTTTATAATGTCAGATAATTATATGCATAAATGTTAAACCAAAATGTCTGTGGGAGGTCAAAACCTTGTAACTAGAGCTTGAATAAGCTGGAGTTACAAGATTTCAAACTCCAAACGACAAAAACTTTCTTACCTTACACTGGTGTTAAAATTTGGAGGAAAGGCCGGATGTGTATCTTCTGTACAGTGTTTTTGTAATGTCAGGTACATTGGTTTAGTTACATTCTGTCCCATCTTGGTGTTTTTAGAAATTATTTGGTTATATGTGTAAACAAGAGCCGTCAGAGACGGACAATGCTCCCCGAATAAGGCATTGTCACAATAAATATATGCCATGCAGAGCTAATATAAAGCTAACAAATGTTAAGCCCCCTTTTTCCATGACATATTTTTTATACGCAAATTTTAAATAGTTTATTGTCAAGGGCATTTGATTTGCTACTCAAATATGAAATTTCATCAAATTCTGACCATTAGACTAGGAGAAATTAGAGAAAATCTGTATTTAACCTTAAGTCCCCTTTTCCCATGACGAGGCCTCAAATCCAAAAACCGAGAAAAGTACATCGGCATTTTGTCATAGGGAGTTCACATAATAAGTTTCATTTGATTTGGCCCAAGGGTTATGGAGAAATCGCTTCGGACGGACGGACGGACGGACGGAATGACGGACGGACGGACAGACGAAGCGGCGACTATATGCTCTCCCTTCGGGGAGCATAAAAATGTTAAAGCAAAATGTCTGTGGGAGGTCAAAACCTTGTAACTACAGCTTGAATAAGCTGTAGTTACAAGGTTTGACCTCCCACTAACACAAACTTTCTTACCTTACATCGGTGTTAAAATTTGGAAGAAAGGCGGGCTGTGTATCTTCTGTACAGTGTTTTTGTGAAGTCAGGTACATTGGTATAGTGACATTCTGTCCCATTTTGGTGTTTTTAGAGAACATTTGGTTATATGTGTAAAAAATGTTGAAGCAAAATGTCTGTGGGAAGTCAAAACCTTGTAACTACAGCTTAAATAAGCTGGAGTTACAAGGTTTGACTTCCCACTGACAAAAACTTTCTTACCTTACACTGGTGTTAAAATTAGGAGGAAAGGCAGGCTGCGTATCTTCCGTACAGTGTTTTTGTAGTGTCAGGTATGTATGTGCAAAAAATGTTCAAGCAAAATGTTTTTGGGTGGTCAAAACCTTGTAACTACAGCTTGAATAAGCTGGAGTTACAAGGTTTGACTTCCCACTGACAAAAACTTTCTTACCTTACACTGGTGTTAAAATTAGGAGGAAAGGCAGGCTGCGTATCTTCCGTACAGTGTTTTTGTAGTGTCAGGTATGTATGTGCAAAAAATGTTCAAGCAAAATGTTTTTGGGTGGCCAAAACCTTGTAACTACAGCTTGAAAAAAGCTGGAGTTACAAGGTTTGACTTCCCACTGACAGAAGCTTTCTTACCTTACACTGGTGTTAAAGTTAGGAGGAAAGGCGGGCTGTGTATCTTCTGTACAGTGTTTTTGTAGTGTCAGGTACATTGGTATAGTAACATTTTGACCCATCTTGGTGTTTTTTGAGAAAACATTTGGTTATATGTGTAAAAAATGTTAAAGCAAAATGTCTTTGGGAGGTCAAAAGCATGTAACTAGAGCTTGAAAAAGCTGGAGTTACAAGGTTTTGACCCCCGACTGACAAAAACTTTCTTACCTTACACTGGTGTTAAAGTTAGGAGGAAAGGCAGGCTGGGTATCTTCTGTACAGTGTTTTTGTAATGTCAGGTACATGCAAAAATGTTAAAGCAAAATGTCCGTGGGAGGTCAAAACCTTGTAACTACAGCTTGAATAAGCTGGAGTTACAAGGTTTGATTTCCCACTGACAAAAACTTTCTTACCTTACACTGGTGTTAAAATTTGGAGGAAAGGCGGGCTGTGTATCTTCCGTACAATGTTTTTGTAATGTCAGGTACATTGGTATAGTAACATTTTGTCCCATCTTGGGTGTTTTTAGAAAACATTTACATTTGGTTATATGTGTAAAAAATGTTAAAGCAAAAATGTCTTTCGGAGGTCAAAACCTTGTAACTACAGCTTGAATAAGCTGGAGTTACATGGTTTTGGTCTTCCACTGACAAAAACTTTCTTACCTTACACTGGTGTTAAAATTTGGAGGAAAGGCAGGCTGCGTATCTTCTGTACAATGTTTTTGTAATGTCAGGTACATTGGTATAGTAACATTCTGTCCCATTTTGGTGTTTTTAGAAAACATCTGGTTATATGTGTAAAAAAATGTTTAAGCAAAATGTTCGTTGGGAGGTCAAAACCTTGTAACTACAGCTTGAAAAAGCTCGAGTTACAAGGTTTTGACCTCCGACTGACAAAAACTTTCTTACCTTACACTGGTGTTAAAATTTGGAGGAAAGGCAGGTTGTGTATATTCCGTACAATGTTTTTGTAGTGTCAGGTACATTGGTATAGTAACATTCTGTCCCATTTTGGTGTTTTTTGAGAACATTTGGTTATATGTGTAAAACAAGAGGCCCAGGAGGGCCTGAATCGCTCCACTGGTTAAAGTGGAAGAATTATCCCATGATTTCTTGTAAGCCTTACACAGCGGCAGCAAAATCTTGATATTTGTGAATAAATTTTGAAGAGAGACCAAAAGAACATTCTTGCAAAGTCTGGTTCAAATTGGCCTTATGGTTGATTTTCAAAGAATTTTCTTATGATTTCTCTAAGTCTGATAAGCCCCTTTCTCCCTGCCACGGCCACATTTTTTGACAAATATAAAAATTTGTGAACAAATTTTAAAAAGAACGACTAAAGGCACATTCCTGCAAAGTTTGGTTCAATTGGGCACACTGGTTGATATTTTAAGAATTTTCTTATGATTTCTTTAAGTCTGATAAGCCCCTTCCTCCCTGCCACGGCCACATTTTTTGACAAATGTAAAAAATTGTGAATAATTTTGAAAAGAGACTCAAAGAACATTCCTGCAAAGTCTGGTTCAAATTGGCCCTATGGTTGATTTTTAAAGAATTTTCTTATGATTTCTTTAAATCTGATAAGCCCCTCTCCCCGCCACAGCCACATTTTTTGACAAATGTAAAAATTTTTGAACAAATTTTGGAAAGAATGACTCAAGGCACATTCCTGCCAGGTTTGGCTCCAATTGGCCCAATGGTTGATTTTTAAAGAATTTTCTTATGATTTCTTTAAGTCTGATAAGCCCCTTTTTCCCTGCCATGGCCACATTTTTTGACAAATGAAAAACTTGTGAACAAATTTTGAAAAGAATGACTCAAGGCACATTCCTGCCCGGTTTGGTTCAAATTGGCCTAATGGATGATTTTTAAAGAATTTTCTTATGATTTCTTTAAGTCTGATAAGCCCCTTTCTGCCTGCCACGGCCACATTTTATGACAAATGTAAAAATTTGTAAACAAATTTTGAAAAGAATGACTCAAGGCACATTCCTGCCAGGTTTGGTTCAAATTGGCCCAATGGTTGATTTTTAAAGAATTTTCTTATGATTTCTCTAAGTCTGATAAGCCCCGCCCTGCCACGCCCACATTTTTTGACGAATCAAAAATTCGCGAACAAGTTTTGAAAAGGGTCACCCAAGGAACATTCCTGCCAAGTTTGGTCAAAATTTGCACACTGGTATAAGAGGAGAAGATGTTTAAAGAAAAAGTTAACGGACGGACGGACGCACGGACGCACGCACGCACGGACGCACGACGGACACAACGCCATGACAATAGCCCGCTGGCCTTCGGCCAGTGGAGCTAAAAATTAAAGCAAAATGTCTGTGGGAGGTCAAAACCTTGTAACTACAGCTTGAACAAGTATCTGGTGTTGTATGCAACACATAAAGTCCCCTACCGGCTTCACATTGACTCAATATGGTAATCAATAATAGATTAAGTTGCAGGATCCATTTTTTGCCATAGTTTCACTATTTCCGTTACCATAGCAACCGCACTTTTCGTCAAAGAACAAAGATAAAATGATGTGCATAATCTACACATTGCCATCTAGTCATATACCAAGTCTCATCAAATTAGCTTGCTTACTTATTAACTTATCGCAGGATCCAATATTTTTTGCCATATTTTCACTATTTCCGTAACCATAGCAACAACAATTTTAGTCTAAAAACAAAAATAAAATGATGTGCATAATCTACACATTGCCATATAGTCATATACCAAGTCTCATCAAACTAGCTTGCTTAGTTATTATCTTATCGCAGGATCCCATTTTTGGCCATATTTTCACTATTTCTGTAACCATAGCAACCTCAATTTAAGTCGAAAAACAAAAATAAAATGATGCGCATAATCTACACATTGCCATCTAGTCATATACCAACTTTCATCAAAAACGCTTGCTTAGTTATTAAGTTATCGCGGGATCCAGATTTGAGCGGACAGACGGACAGACTGACGGACAGACTGACGGACAGACGGACGGACGGACGGACAGACTGACGGACGGACGGACGGACAGACGGAGGGCAAACCTATAGTCCCCTCTGGTGTGAACACCGGTAGGGGACTAAAAAGCTGTAGTTACATGGTTTTGACCTTCCCACTGACAAAAACTTTCTTACCTTACACCGGTGTTAAAATTTGGAGGAAAGGCCAGTTGTGTGTCTTCCGTACAGTGTTTTTGCAGTGTCAGGTACATTAAAAAAAATGTTCAAGGAAAATGTTTGGGAGGTCAAAATCTTGTAACTACAGCTTGAATAAGCTGGAGTTACAAGGTTTTGACCTCCAACTGACATAAACTTTCTTACCTTACACTGGTGTTAAAATTAGGAGGAAAAGCAGGTTGTGTGTCTTCTGTACAATGTTTTTGTAGTGTCAGGTACATTGGTATAGTAACATTCTGTCCCATTTTTGTGTTTTTTGAAAACATTTTTTTATATGTGTAAAAAAAATTAAAGCAAAATGTCTATGGGAGGTCAAAACCTTTTAACTACAGCTTGAAAAAGCTGGAGTTACAAGGTTTTGGTCTCCAACTGTCAAAAACTTTCCTACCTTACACTGGTGTTAAAATTTGGAGGAAAGGCAAGCTGTGTATTTTCTGTACAGTGTTTTTGTAGTGTCAGGTATGTATGTGCAAAAAATGTTTAAGTAAAATGTCTTTGGGAGGTCAAAACCTTGTAACTACAGCTTGAACAAGAGCTGTCACTGTAAGATGACAATGCTCCCGACACCGCTTTGATTTTAAATTATGGCCAATCTATGTTCAAGTTCAAGGTCATCCAGGGGTCAAGGTCACCAAAGTATGTGCCTACAGAAAGGTAATGTACCAAGGAATGTTGTGGTAAAGTATGAAGCGAATATGTTCAGTAATAAGGAAGTTGTGGCCAATGTTGAAGTTTTTGGACGGAATGACGGACGGACGGACGGACGGACAGACAGACGGACGGACAGACGGACGGACAGACGGACGGACAAGTCAAATTTATGATGCCTCCCTATCGGGGGCATAAAAAGCTGGAGTTACAAGGTTATGACCTCCCACTATCAAAAACTTTCTTACCTTACACTGGTGTTAAAGTTAGGAGGAAAGGCTAGCTGTGTATCTTCTGTACAGTGTTTTTGTAAAGTCAGGTATGTATGTGCAAAAAAAGTTCAAGCAAAATGTCTGTGCAGTGTTTATTTTTCATATTGGGGGAAGGGGGTCAGGGCCCATAGCCAGGGGAAAATTTGCGCGTGAATGCCGTAAAAGGGGAAATTTCAATGCATGCTTATACTCTCAAAGACAGTTATAAATGCATTTTAGTTGCTTGTATATCTTAATGGGACATTCAAACAACAATTTGAACTGTTAGAGATGCCTAGAATCTACTTATGATTTGGATTTTTCTTTGCAACAGAAAAACTAGTTGCGGGAGGGGAAAATCTGTCTGAAATAGGGGAAAAAAGTATATTCAACAGAGAGGGGAAAGGGGCCCAATAACGACCGTTTTTTTACGAAAAAAAATCACTGCTGTGGGAGGTATAAACCTTGTAACTACAGCTTGAATAAGCTGGAGTTACAAGGTTTTGGTCTCCAACTGACAAAAACTTTCCTACCTTACACTGGTGTTAAAATTTGGAGGAAAGGCGGGCTGTGTATCTTCCGTACAATGTTTTTGTAGTGTCAGGTACATTGGTATAGTGACATTCTGTCCCATTTTGGTGTTTTTTGAGAACATCTGGTTATATGTGTATCTTTTTAAATGGATTATAAGTACCCTGAAAATGAGAAGAATTTACCATGTAGGAGTCCAATGAGGAAAAAATCTGTTATTATGAAACCTACCTTTTGTAAAGAAAAAAAGTAAATCTATGTCTTACTAAAGTACATTTAATGTCAACGGAAATTGTTAATTGATTGATTGGAGTTTAATGACTTTTTCAACTGCTATGGGCATATTGCCACAGCTAGAGCATCTAAAATCCCATCCCAGCCTCCAGCTGCTCTCTCACTTGGATAATTCACATCCAGTGGTGAGAGACAAATGATTTTTGTCAAATGTCATAGAATACCCCAGGTTCAAACCTGCGAACCCAGAACTGATAGACTCCGACATTACTGAGATATGAAGAGTATTAAAGAGTAGAATGATGTCAGACTGCAAGGATGTTCAGTCTGATCTTATTCTATGCTACCTGCCAAAGCTGATAAAGTAACCAAGGATTAACAAAAGAAGCATGAATTAATCTCTGGTTTATCTTTCTTACCTAGGTAATCTTTTTATTTTATGTGAAACATCCGATTTATCATGACCACAATTTTCACATTTATATTCAAACTTCTCCTGTCTAAAGAACTAAGTAAATCCATGCCATGAAGAATACATGCAAGCAGGTTGTGTACAATAAGGTCAGACTGCATGGATGTGCAGGCTGATCTTATTCTACACTACCTGCAAAAGCTATACGGAGTAATCAAGGATCAACAAAAGAAGCATTAACCCTTTCCCAAACTTTTGAACATTTTAAAAATCCAGATATCCTTGTCAATTTCATTTGTTACAAAAATAACAGCAAAGGTTGAGGCAAAATTGCGCAATGTGTTTGGTATCTAATGACATGTGGGATCAATAATTTTTTCTTACCTAGGTAATCTTTTTATTTTATGTGAAACATCGGACTTGTCATGCCCACAATTTTCACATTTATATTCAAACTTCTCCTGTCTGAAGAATAAGGTTAATGCATCCTGGAGCGACCGAGGCGTCATCAGATCTCTGAAAACAGAACACATACTGTTTTTTTTTAACCCATTACCAAACAACAAAATTTTAGCCTAGTCCAAACTCATAGGTGTTGCAGACGACAATTTCCATTGAACAAAATTTAACATTTTTTTGTCTTTCTTGGTTGAAAACATTGTGGGAAATGAAGAAATTGCTTGTCACAAGCAATTTCTTCATTTTCAACAATGTTTTCCAAAGCCTTTATTTTGTGGGGCGTCCAAAAGCATCAATGTGTGGGAAAGGGTTAAAATGTAATCCCTTGTTGAAAACAAGAGCTTTGCTAAAAGGCACATATACACCCAAAAAGGGCTTGTAAGTGAAATTGCGAATTTCTTAAATTCAACGACAGATAATTCAAGAACGACAAAAGTTATCTGAAAGCAGGATACACAACTAGACACCATGGAGATTCATTATGGCAAATTTGACCAAACTACAGTTGAAACTGTGGGGGTTGCTCATACAATGAATTGCTAAGACAGACTGACAAAGGACCTGGGCCATATCATAACAAGAGCCGTCACAGACGGATTATGCTCCCTGAATAAGTGTTTGTCACAAAATAAAAACTATCATACATTAAGCCCCCTTTACCCATGACAGATTTTTTTGTACACACATTATTTATAGAATATGGTCTAGAACATCTCATTTATCACATAAGTACAAAATTTCATTGAATTCTGCCCATTAGATGAACAGAAATTAGAGAAAAACTAATTTTTACATTAAGGCCCCTTTTTCCATGACGCAGCCTCAAATCAAGAAACGGAGAAAAAGGTCCCTAGGGATTATCCCAGGGAGTTCACACGTGAAGTTTCATTGAATTTGGCCCAAGGGTTGCTGAGATCTGGCTGTGGACGGACGGACGGACACACAGACGGACAGACGGACAGACGGACGGACGGACAGCGTGGCGACTATATGCTCCCCCGAAATTTTTTTCGGGGAGCATAATAAAACCCTTCAAGCATATAAATATCCATTCACTTACTTTCTTTTAGGAACATCTGCTGATATGTCATGGAACTGTTCTGATTTAGTGAGTTGGTGGCTGCATCTGTTGATTATACAAGAGATGTTTGTAAAACATATATGCCCCCTCAAGGGCCTACATTTGATGTAGGTCAAAGTCCAAGGTCAAGTTAACAAGGTCCAAGGTCATGGTCAAATATGAAAGGTCTTGGTAGGAGGTGTCTATGTGTGAAATATTAAAGCTGTATTATGTAAAAGTAAAATGAAACATAGGCCAGGTTAAAGTTTTTAAAAGTAGGCCAAATGCCAAGGTCAAGGTCATGGTCAAATGTGAAAGGTCTTGGTTGGAGGTGTCCATGTGTGAAATATCAAGGCTGTAGGTGTAAAAGGACATGATATATATGCCTGGTTTCAGTCTTTTTAAAAGTAGGTCAAACTCCAAGGTCAAGGTTGCAATATTCAAGGTCATGGTCAAATGTGAAAGGTCTTGGTAACAGGTGTCTATGTGTGAAATATCAAGGCTGTAGGTGTAATAGGACATAAGATAAAGGCTAGGTTAGATATTTCTAAAAGTAGGTCAAACTCCAAGGTCAAGGTCCAAGGTCATGGTCAAAGTGAAATATCTTGGTTGGAAGTGACCATGTGTGAAATATCAAGGCTGTATATGTAAAATGACATGAAATATAGGCCAGGTTAATGTATTATAAAAGTAGGTCAAACACCAAGGTCAAGGTCACAAGGTCCAAGGTCATGGTCAAATGTGAAAGGTCTTGGTCGTAGGTGTCCATGTGTCAAATATCAAGGCTGTATGTGTAAAAGGACATGATATATCTGCTAGGTTAAAGTTCTTTTTAAAGTAGGTCAAAGTCCAAGGTCAAGGTCACAAGGTCCAAGGTCATGGTCAAATGTGAAACGTCTTGGTAAGATGTGTCCATGTGTGAAATACCAAGGCTGTATGTGTAATAGCACATAAGATATAGGCCCAGTTTATTTTTTTTAAAAGTAGGTCAAACTCCAAGGTCAAGGCCACATGGTCCAAGGTCATAGTCGTATGTGATAGGTCTAAGTCGGAGGTTTCCATGTGTCAAATATCAAGGCTGTATGTGTAAATGGACATGATATATCGGCCAGGTTAAAGTTTTTTTTTTAAAGTAGGTCAAACTCCAAGGTCAAGGTCACAAAGTCCAAGGTCATGGTCAATTGTGAAAGGTCTTGGTAAGATGTGTCCATGTGTGAAATATGAAGGCTGTATTTGTAAAAGGTCATGAGATATATGCCGGGTTTAATTTTTTTTAAAGTAGGTCAAACTCCAAGGTCAAGGTCACAAGGTCCAAGGTCATGGTTAAATGTGAACGATGTTGATAGGAGGTATCTATGTGTGAGATATCAAGGCTGTATGTGTAAAAGGACACGAGATATAGGCAAGGTTAAGAATTAAGTGTAAAAATCAACAAAGGGCAATAACTCCAAGAATTTGATTGGCAGAGTTACGCTTCTTGTGCACTGCACCTCTCCAAAATGAAATCTATTCACCTGTAAAGTTTCATGATTCTACCTTACATATTTTTTGAGTTGTGCTCCGGACAAGAATCAAGTTATAAAATCAACAAAGGGCAATAACTCACAAAAGTTGATCGGCAGAGTTACGGTTCTTGTGCACTGCACCTCTCCATAATGAGATCTATCCACCTGTAAAGTTTCATGATTCTACCTTACATACTTTTTGAGTTATGCACCGGACAATAATCAAGTTTGAAAATCAACAAAGGGCAATAACCCAAAAAATATGATCAGCAGAGTTACGGTTCTTGTGCACTGCACCTCTCCATAATGAGATCTATCCACCTGTAAAGTTTCATGATTCTACCTAACATAGTTTTTGAGTTATGCTCCGGACAAGAATCAAGTTATAAAATCAACAAAGGGCAATAACTCAAAAAATTTGATCAGCAGAGTTACGGTTCTTGTGCACTGCACCTCTCCATAATGAGATCTATCCACCTGTAAAGTTTCATGATTGTACCTTACATACTTTTTGAGTTATGCTCCGGACAAGAATCAAGTTATAAAATCAACAAAGGGCAATAACTCAAAAAATTTGATCGGCAGAGTTACGGTTCTTGTGCACTGCACCTCTCCATAATGAGATCTATCCACCTGTGAAGTTTCATGACTCTACCTTTAATACTTTTTGAGTTATGCTCCGGACAAGGTTTGGTCTACGGACAGACCGACCGACCGACCGACCGACCGACCGACCGACCGACCGACCTTCCGACCGACCGACCGACCGACCGACCGACCGACCGACACTTGCAAAACAATATACCCCCATTTTCTTCGAAAGGGGGCATAAAAATGTTGATTGCTATGGTAAATCATGTGCAACTATATAAATCACATGATGTTTCAAGATTGCACATACCAAGATCCAAACAATATTGATCACATAATAGTATTTCTGATTTGATGTGATTCTATCTTTAACAAGTTTCATTATTTACACTTTTGACTATTGATGGATGGACAAAAATGCTTGAGCAATTGTAAATACGGACAGATTTGTTCAAATCAACACACTTATATTGACAATCTAGTTTGACAATTGGTCTACCAGCTTAATCTAAAGACTTACTTTTCACAAGAAATAGTGTGCAGAATCTCAAACTCAAAGTTATCCGAGACTGGATTGATATTTGGTGTAGCATTATACAGATTTTCCTGCTTCATCTCACCCTCACGGGACGGACTGGGGGTAGACTTTGATATCTTCACAATCTCCTCTTTCAGCTGGTCTAAAACCTGACCTAGAAACTCATGGGCATCCTGCAATAACACAACATGTTTTATAATTCACTGTTTTAAGTATTTGATTTTATTCATCAATGTCGGTTGAAATAAGAGGCTTGGGTGAAGTTGCAGACATTTAACAAAATCTGCCTTTGGATGGATAAACAAACGTGACATTTGCAAACAAGATGTGGTTGTGAAACACTAATGCCCCAAAAAATGCTAAGGTAAAGTTTTCAAGTTAAGTTTTCTGAACGACAAACAGACAAACATGAGTAAAACAATGTGCCCCCGATAGTTCAATACAGGGGCATAAAAATCTCCATTGAATATCATCAATTCCCCAAAAATGTATTTGGTGGAGGCAAAAAAACTTCTCACAAAACCTGAGAGAAACCCTGATAACATAAGATTGCTGCTTAATTTTAATTTAGATTTTGAAGAATACACAATTACAGAGCTAACTTCTAGCTTTCAAACCCCCATTTTAACCATGAAATAATTGTTTAATTAGCATTGAAATTTTTAACAGATATCAACAATGTTACAGTACAAGAACAGAATTAAATTTAACTCACATGCTGTCCATAGCCTGAGAAGCGCTTTGCCGAGTTAGATATTGCACTTTTGACCCTCCTTAATGATTCCCTCTTTGACATGTCTGTTGATGTTTGTTTCCAAACAAGATCAAGTTTTGACGTCCTTAACAGAATAAGGTTGGGAAAACATTGAGACAAAAGAAGAAAATGCTGATAGCCAGCATTTTCTCCTTTTGTCTCAATATTTTCTGATCTATATTATGCACAAATGATGAATCCTATCTTTATTTCCATCCAATTTTTGTCTGCAGCAGTTTTTAAATTGGAAATGTCCAATTTTTTGCCATTTAGGAAGGATTAACTATTTCCCAAACAAGACCGGGTTTTGACGTCCCTAAGAGAAAAGGCTTGGGAAAACATTGAGGCAAAAGAAGAAAGTGCTGATAATCAGCACTTTCTCCTTTTGCCTCAATATTTTCTGTGCTATATTGTACAGAATATTCCATTTTAGTTACTTTAATGTTGTCGTCTGCAGCAGCTTTAAATTTGAACTACCCTAAAATTTTGCCATTTGGGAACAGGTTAAGAGAGAATTTAAGAAATAAAATTCTCTCTAAAGAGAAGTTAACTCACATGCTGTCCATAGCCTGAGAAGCGTTTTGCTGAGTTAGATATTGCACTTTTGACCCTCCTTAATGATTCTCTTTTTGACATGTCAGTCGATGTTTGATGCCTTTTTGTGTATAACAGTCTACACATCGCACTGAAATACCGATACAATGTTACTTAATCCTTTCCAAAATGGAAAAAAATTAGGGTGACCCAATCTGAAAGCTACTGTAGACGACAAAATATGTGTCGATAAAGAAAGGATTTTGTAAAAATACAGTAAAGAAAATATTGAGGCAAAAGGAGAAACTGCTGATAATCAGCAGTTTCTTCTTTTGCTTCAATGTTTTCCCAGTCCTATGCTACAAGGGACATCAAAACCAGATCTTCTTTGGGAAACTGTATATTGCACTTCTGACCCTCCTTAATGATTCTCTTTTTGACATGTCTGTTGATGTCTGATGTCTTTTTGTGTACAACAACCTACACATGGCACTGAAATACCAATACAATATTACTTAATCCTTTCCAATTTGAAAGTTAAATACTGCAGACGACAAACTGTCCAACTGTCATAATTTCTTACCCTTGTAATGTGTGTTGATAAAGAAAGGATTTTGTAAAAATACAGTAAAGAAAACATTGAGGCGAAAGGAGAAACTGCTGATAATCAGCAGTTTCTTCTTTTGCTTCAATGTTTTCTCAATCCTTTTCTACAAGGGACGTCAAAACCAGGTCTTGTTTTGGAAATGGTATATTGGACTTTTAACCCTCCTTAATGACTCTCTTTGACATGTCTGTTGATGTCCAGTGTCTTTTTGTGTATACATAAAAGTCTACACATGGCACTGAAATACCGAAGTTGATACTTGTCATCAAATGTGTCATATGAAGTTAGCTCTTAGTGAAACAAATAAAAATGTTAATATAGCTAACTGAACACTAGTTGAAAGATCTTGTGAAAAAAAATTAGAGATACCTAATTAAGTCTTGCCTGCAAACCTAGTTTTGACCCCACATGACTTAATTTTCAACCCTGTTCATGATATTTTTAAAACAGAAGTCCTGGGGCCTGTATTATCAACACACTTATAATTATTTTTTGTGTAATTACTTGTAACAACAATCCTGATTGGCCCAATCTGATTTTAAGTGCGATCAGATGCTTTGTTACACAAAAACATGGCCATAGGAACGTTGATTATACAGGCCCCTCAATTGTCCATCAAGCAAAATTGTACTTTCTTGTGTGTTAACACTGATTTTTTGCCATTTTGTAAAAAATTTTACTTACTTGTACAGAGATTGGTTTGAGAGATATCTCAATACTCGTCTATTACAGACTAGATCAGTAGCAAATGTGTCTAATCCAAACAGTGACTGTAGAATGGCATTCATATAACATGTGTTACCCAAGTTAGAAAACCTGAAATATAACCAAGGTATAGTACAGTCACGATATTATGACACATGTTTACAAAATTTACATGATGTAAACAGCATATCAAACTTTTACTCAAAACTACCTTAATTTTGGCTGTGATGGTTCAAATCTTGCAGGTGACTCGCACCTGCAAGATTCGAACCGACACATGCAAATTTATTGAAAATAAGAACATTTTCCCAAAGTTTACATAAGTAATATTTGTATCTCAACACTCGTCTATTACAGACTAGGTCAGTAGCAAACGTGTCCAACCCAAACAATGACTGTAGAATGGCATTCATGTAACATGTGTTTCCCAAGTTAGAAAACCTGAAATATAGTCACAGTAATATTAGATTCATTGAAAGCTCAAATTAATTGATGTCTAGCAACACCCACATCAAAAGGAGAAATTGACATGATATACCTGATTTTTGTTAAACTTACACATATGACATAAGAATATGAAGTTTTAATGTTATTCCTGATACTTGTATTTTCGTACATTTAATGAATTTGCCAGACATTCTCCACACAGAAATCTTTCTGTCATCATTTTCAGTTCAGACAATTGCCGTTTGAAACGTGTTTGCAACATGATCTCGAGCGTAATACAGTGACCGCCATATTGAATGTTAAAGTAGACACGCGCAAACGACGTCAGCAAAGCAAATCAACCATTTTGCAAACGTTATTTATTCAAGTGAAATATACTGTCAATAATCGGTAAATCACATCATTTTTCTATCTCATTTTTTTTTTCACATTTGTGTGGATATATCGACTTTTGAACATTGTTTGTATCAAGTATTTTTCTGGAGTGGCCTTAAATTGTTGTTCCGTCTGCTTCCGTTGTTATGCTTCTTGAGTGATATGGGAGGAATCCTCCCATGCCGGCTACTGTAATACGTTCGAGCCGATCGTAAGACACGATAAGATCCGAAAATATTCGAATGCTTGTTCAACTGTCATAATTTCTTACCCTTGTAAAGTTTGTTGCTGTGACTGTGATTTATCCTGAGTTTTGTTTTCATCTGTGGAGAACAGTTTGGTCTTCATAGAATAGTTAGGGGCTAGACCTGACAATCTGGCTTTCTTGTTGGGCGTGGGATCTGGCATCAAACCTGGACGCTTTACACTAGAAATAAAGCCATCATGAATATACCTAACCATTTTCATTTCACAATTTGTATTTTATTTCAGCTTCTAATTTCTAAAGTTAATCATGTAATATCAAAATGTTAAATGAATGAATATTTCTTCGCTTGGAATGAAATTTGTTGTTTGACCTTTTTCCAAAGAGTAAAATTTTGAAAGCAGCTCGAGGGCTCGGTGCAAAACTATTGTAACTACATATTTTTCAGAAATTCACTTTTTTGTATTTTCTGAATCTTTAAGAAGGAATAAATCATGTATTCTAATATCAAGTTTCAATTCTGTATACTTAAAAAATATTTTGAATTCTAAAAACAGTTTTGCTCTTTAACTATGAGAAAGTCAATAAGTTTTTTCCATCTCCTGTAAAATTTTATAAAATGTAGTTACAATAGTTTTGCACCTAGCCCTCGAGCTGCAGATGACAAACTGGTTCTTGGTAAAGACAGAATTTGCGTACAATAAATTGATGAAAATTTTGAGGCAAAATTATAAATGCTGGTTATCAGCTTTTTCTTTCTTTGGCTCAGTATTTTCCATAACTAAATTTCCATCTAATGATGTACCAGAAAGGCATCTTTGGGACCGTATTTATTTATATGTGACCCGTCACGCTGAAAGGGACCTTATCCAGACTCCATAAATCAAAATTTTGACTAACTTGTCAGACTCAGTACAGGTCAAGCAGATACTGTATGCAACAAATGAACATACAGTAAGATAGGGAAACCATTCAAGATTTAGAAAATTACATAAAAGTGAAAAGTGTCGGCCCTAGTCTGGCTGCGCGAACTGCGCAGACTGACTAGGGTCGATATTTTTCACACTTTCTATAAGGTCCCTTTTAGCGCGACGGGTCACATATATCAAACAGATTTTGATTGAGCAGTTAATGATGGAATAACTAAAAGAGCCTATTTACCTGCCAAGTGTTTGTTTGTTTGGTGTGCTACTCCACAGTGGTTTTGGTGTGTTGCCCGAAGGTTTTCCATAAAATCTTTGAGATGAAGTTACACTGGTATTCAGCCATGATGCTTTCTCAATTCCTCTTTGCAAAAATTCTTGGGATTTGTTGGGAATACTGAAATCAAAACATCATCTTTAACCCTTTCCCAAACGGCAAAATTTTAGATTGATCCACTTCAAAAATTACTACAAATGACAAAATTGAAGTTACTAAAGATAAAATTTGTGTAAAATATGCCATGGAAAATATTGAGACAAAAGGAGAAACTGCTGGTTATCAGCAGTTTCTTCTTTTGTCTCAATGTTTTCCCAATCCTTTTTTATTAGGGACGTCAAAACCAGGTCTTGTTTGGGAAAGGGTTAACCCTTTTGCAAACAATACCTTATTTTAACACCCCTAATATAAAAGGCTTTGGAAAACATTAACTTTATGTGTTGATGTTTCCAATACAAAAGGCTTTGGAAAACATTGAGACAACAGAAGAAAATGCTGATAACCAGTATTTTCTTTCCATATTTTTTTCCTTTTCTTTTGCCTAATACTTTCTGTGCTACAATCTATATCATTCCATTTCTTTTTTCTGGGAATTTCTGAATAAAACATCTTGAGAAAAGAAGAAACTACTAATTAGCCATATTGACTAATTTCTTCTTAATGCAATTTGTTTTTACATGGTTATTTGCATTTATAAATATGATACTTAAGGTTTTATGTATGCATGTTTAGGGCTTATTATCAATAAAAGCTTTATATTATTCTGTGGATAACACTGAACAAGAGGTTTTGAGGGTTATAATACACGGTGTATAATCAATCACGTGATACAATATTTTCAGAAAATCTTCAATAATTTTGTAATTACTGGACCGATTTGAATTCGGTTTGAAGCAGAGAATGTGGATAGACGTCACGCATTAGATGTACATAGTTGATTTTTGAAAAATCAACTGATAAAAAAGTTATTGAAGATAAACCAATTTTGGTTTATCTTCAATAACTTTTTTATCTGTTGATTTTTCAAAAATCCAACACGTCCAGCTTATTCATGGCATTTTTCCACCTTCTCTGCTTCAAACCAAATTCAAATTGGTCTACTATTAAAAAAGATATTGAAGATTATCGGAAATTCAAAGTCACATGATTATACACTGTGTATAATATATTGGCAACTACCTACCCATAATTTTCTTTGCCTTCATCATTGTATCTGTCTCTCTTCACCTCCTTGACACTGAAATTCAACGCAAAATTTTTAACCCATTACCAGAATTTTAAGCTTGTCCAAATTTAAAGATGCTGCAGACGACAATTTCAAAGGAATGAAATTTTATATTTTTGGTATCTTGGGGTAGAAAACATTGTAGGTAATGAAGGAACTGCTTGTCACAAGCAATTTCTTTTATTTTCAACAATGTTTTCCGAAGCCTTTATTTTGTTTGGCGTCAAAAGGCATCCATTGTAGTAATGGGTTTTAAGTTATATGATAGTGACAGTAGACTGTAGTATCTCAAGAAAAGTCTTTTGAAAAGAATATATATCTATCAGTCTTCCCAATTATGATTTGAAAGTTATGGCCAATGTTTTTCGGGGGTGGGGGTGGACAAACAGAGAGACAGAGATAAAACTACAATGCATATAACATAGATCTATCTATGTCTGCCATAAAGATCACCTTTTTCACTCAAGTTACAAGACAACAGATCTATGTTAGAGAAAAGTGAAACTTCAAATTATTATGACATACCTTGTAAATTTGGGTGAAGTTTCTACACTCATCTTACTGACCTCTGCTTTACATGCTACTTCTGAAAATAATTCACAACAAATGATAAACAAGATGTGTTTGTGAAACATGGAGAAAAGGCAAATGTTAAGTTTTCGGAGTAAAATGTTAAGTTTTCATAGAGTAAAGGGTTGATAAGGGTTAACGGATGACCTTGAGGAAGGTCACATTGCATGGTACAGATAGCTATCATTGAAAGAAAGTTACATACCAAATTTGAGCTTTGTATGTTGAATACTTTTGGAGAAAAGGCCAATGTTAAGTTTTCATGTTAAGTTTTCGGACAGACAGACGGACGGACAGACGGACGGACGGACAGACGGACAGACGGACATGAGTAAAACAATATGCCCCCGATCTCTCGATACGGGTGCATAATTAGCTTTGAATTTATATCTAACCCTTTTTGCCAAACGACAATGTTTCAGGGTTGTCCATTTTGAAAGCTGCTGCTGCCGACAAAAGAGATGTTGTGAAAGATAGAATTTGTGTACAATACAACAAGGAAATATTGAGACAAAAGGAGAAACTGCTGGTTATCAGCAGTTTCTTTTTTTGACTCAATGTTTTCCCAAGCCATATCTATTAAGGACGTCAAAACCAGGTCTTGTTTGGGAAAGGGTTAAATGGATAGAAATTATTTAGAGAAAAGGAAGAAATGCTGGTTATAATTTATAAGCATTAAATTTTTCTTCTTTCCCGAATCCTATAAACTATGTTCCATCTTTATATCTTATTGAATTTGACACATCAAAAGAACAAATATTTTGGGAAAGTTACAAGCATTTCCATCCTAGTCTTTTCCCTAAATGATTGACTCCTGGCATCATTACAAGTGCAAATCGTTGTTTGGTATTTTTTTTTATAAATCATTTACAACCTAATTCCATTCCACTCCAAGGATGATTTTTCATTTGAGTTTAGGAATCAAAATATGCTTTTTCAGAAAATAAATCAATCATCAAATCACTGCTTTTCAACAAAATCCTTGTAACTGCAGCTGGTTTTATGCTGCAATTACGAGGATTTTGTTGAAAAGCAGTAATTTTTGTTGAAAGCGACAATATAAATAATGCTTTTTACCTTCGGTGCCGTCTCTCAGGATGGCGTCGACTAATTCCTTGATTTTCTTGCTCTCCCCTTGCCAATCTGATGCATAAGTCACCATTATACTCGATTTGTCGTCCAATTTCAGGTCTAAATACACCTGCTTCGTGTTACAGCTGCATTTTCTTACACTGTTCTTGTTAATCTGAAAGAAGATATTTTGTAATGCATCATTTTAACCTGTTCCCAAACTGTGACGCTTTTGACACACCTCAAGAAAAATCCTTGTCATAACATTATGGATAATCATCATATAGAAGAAATTGCTTCATACAGTTAGTCACTTCAAGTAATGGAAAAATACAGATCCTGATTGCAAATATTATATGCGTGACATGCGTCGCTTGATATTCTAGATCAATGTTCAGGGGTCTTGCTACCAATTTTTGTTTGGGGCCAGGGGCCAGTGAAATTGGGAAAAATAGCGATGTTTTTACTTAAATTGGGAAAAACTGAAACAAGTTTGTATTCATACTGTCACTCAGTTTCTGCTGCAAATTAGACTGTAGTGATGTAAAATTCATTTGCACATACTCTTGTTTAAGAATCTACTCTAAAACCTTCTTCAAAATGTTTGTAAATGAAGATGAGGTCTTAACATGGGGCATTCTGGGTCCTCATTGGGAATTTTCACCAGAGAATTGGGAAAAAAAGATACTTTTTGCCATTGGGAATGGGGCCGAATAACGGCCCCAAATTTTGGCAAACAAGACCCCTGATGTTAGTCTCAAATTCCTGAAGATAAAAGGGTCCTTTTACAAATCCCGATCTTCATAAATGATTAAACCCTTTCCCAAACAACACAATTTTAGGGTTTTCCAATTTGAACGCTCCAGTAGACAACAAATTGGAATAGGTTGTTGATAAAGATATGACTGTAGTACAATATACCATGGAAAATATTGAGGTAAAAGGAGAAAATGCTGATTATCAGCATTTTCTCCTTTTGCAAAAATGTTTTCCCAAGCCTGTTTCCGTAGGGTTGTCCAAACCCTGTCTTGTTTGGGAAAGGGTTAATTAGATCTACCTTAATTGTGAGAGCAGGTCGTCCATTTTGTGTGACAGCAAGCACAAAGTCCATTTTCCATGAGAAAGCCAAGTGGCCGATTCTTGTACAAATATACTATGAAAATATTGAGACAAAAGGAGAAAATGCTGATCATCAGCATTTTCTTCTTTTGCCTAATAAAATGTTTTCCCAAACCTATTTCCTTAGGGTGGCCAAAACCGGTCTTGTTTGGAAAATGGTTAAGTACCTTAATTGTGAGAGCAGGTCGTCCATTTTGTGTGACAGCAAGCACAGAGTCCATCTTCCATCCGTAGTCATCTTTAGAGAAAGCCAAGTGGCTGATTCTTGTACAAATATACCATGAAAATATTGTGACAAAAGGAGAAAATGCTGATTATCAGCATTTTCTCCTTTTTGCCTAAATGTTTTCCTAAGCCTGTTTCCTAAGGGTTGTCCAAACCCTGTCTTGTTTGGGAAAGGACTACAGGGTTTTCCATGATGAACAAATTGTTCGTCATTGTCACAATTTCAAAACAAATGACCCTTTTGAAATTTACCTTAGGGTCATTAATGAAGCATGTTTTAAAGTCTGAATTTTCCTATTATACTTGAGTCCTAAGATGTTTATAAAATTTGACCCCTAAAGTTGGACAAATGACCCCAAACTTTGAAGGAAAGGGGGTAACAACGACCCCCAAATTCTGAAGCGTAGGGAAAACCCTGGGACTAGTTCGATTTACCTTAATTGTGAGAGCAGGTCGTCCATTTTGTGTGACAGCAAGCACAAAGTCCATCTTCCATCCATAGTCATCTTTAGAGAAAGCCAGATGGCCACTTTTCCAGCATATACTGCCTTTGTTTAGTCCACTATACTTTATCTTTCCATTGAACACTTGCTGCGGCTGGGTCATTCTCCCTCAAATATTGACCACTGAAAATATACAGACCCCTGGATTAAGATTGAGCGATGGGTTGGGTTTTTAAAGCTGTTTTGAATTCCCTATGGTCTGCCAAATCGTGGCAGCTGGAGAACATAACCATGGGTTCCTGTACTCTCTTAAGAACAGAGCACATTCTCTCTTCATTCCATAATGATAGAATGATGCTCTGTTCCCGCAGGGTCATTTCACGTCTAATCTCGGGGGCCTTGGCGAGATTTCGGTATCCAATCGTTGGCTATACACGACAAAACAAGTTAAAAATCTGATACAAACTTTCATTGGCCGACGCTTCAAATTACCGGCTTCAGCCAAAAATAGAAGCAACGTAATGTATACGTAATTAAACAAGATGAAACTGAATGATTTTGATTCGATAATTCGAATGTTACCAGCTTCAGCCAGAAATAGAAGTGATGTAATGTATTCGTAATGATGATGCAAGATAAAGCTGAATGATTTTGATTCGATAATTCAAATCATGTGCTATAATTAGATAATGATGACCAAATAGGCTGTTTGTGTATCAAAAACGGCAGAGGTCAAATTTGATGGTTAATCATTAGACCTCTGCTTTGGAGAAAAGGGTTCCTGTTGTTTATTTGTCATATCTACCACAGCATCCTGACCTCAGTCTCCCGCTGTACACCTACATAGGTTCAGGATATCAAACCATTGGTGTGAAAATTCTGTCTGAAAGTATGTTTGCCAGATATACTACCACTCCATTGTATCGGTCTATACACTGTATCGGTCTATGCCGTTTTCTCCTTTCTCCGTTCACCTAAGCCTAAAACTGTTCAATACAGTGCCCTCCAAAAGTCCTTGGACAAATATTTCATTATGCATTTTTGCCCTTTTCGGTGGGTTTTAGAGAAATTGCCTGGATTTTTTCAACTCTTTCTAATACAGGGAGGTAATTAAACACTCTCTAAGATAATTTTAGTACTTTTCCTCGAAATTAGACTTTGATTCATTGAAATAAATCAATTTTATAAAATATCCATTATTTACACAATAACGGATGCATAGATATTTCATGTCTGTATGCAACCTTTTGAACCAATTTTCGAAAGCGAATTGAAACATCATAAAACTGGTGACCAGAATACAGTCCCTGATCACCTGCAAAAAGAATTTACAAAAAATTGCTGACAAAAGAGGGAAGAGTTTGTTGCCAACTCATGAGAGAGCAGGGTATCTCCATTGCAGACATCTCTAGGCAGATTGGACATCCTAGGTAGGCAATTGCATTTTTATTTCAATGTTTACTAGACGAATTGATAACTTACTGTTATGAATACAGTAAAAATGTAACATTTTCTCGAAATGCTTGCTCTTGATCTTGTACAGATTGATGATTTACCATTTACTGCAGAGGTATGGAATGACTGGAAGCCATGATGGCAGGCCTGGAATTGGCAAACCAAAGTTTCAAGTAATTGGGATGACAGACTGATGGTTAGACCTTCACTTGGGGACCGTTCCACAGCTACAGTCTACTTGGAGAGACACAAAATGTGTTTGCATCAACATTGACAGTATGGAGAAGACTCCATGCCGCAGGACTAGATGACCATTTGGCTGTTCAGAAGCCTTTGCTAATCCCTCATCATAGACAATTGTGCTTGGACTTTGCTAGAGAACACCAGGACTGGTTAGTAGTGGATTGGTCTGCTGTACTTGTCAGTGATGAATCAAAATTCATTCTGTTTCAGAGTGATGGTAGAGTGTACATGAGACAGAGATCTTTGTAGTGACTGTACTGCTCCCACGGTGAAGTTTGGAGGTTGTAGTGTCATGGATTGGGGAACAATTTGTTGCAGGGATACTGGGCGTATGGCTTATGTTGAAAGAAAGCTGAATGCTCAGGGTTACACCAAGATTTTACAAGATTGTGCAGTGCCATCAGCCCATCTACTAGGATATGGAAATGACTTTAATGTGCCAGGATGATGGAGCACCACACCGTAGAGCAAAAATTGTGAATGAGTGGAAGCAGGCAAACCATTTCCAATGTTTGAATTGTCCACCTCAGTCCCCTGACCTCAATCTGATTGAAAATCGTTGGCAACAAATGAAAACCTGTCTCCGAAACACCTGCAACCAAAACGTTCAAGATATTAAGCATAATAGGAGGATTTGTTGGGACCAAGTCACTCCAGAGACATGCCAACACCTTGTCTGAAGTATGCCACATCGTATACATGCTTTTCTACAAGCCACAGCAGGCCATACTAAGTCTTGATTATTATTGGCATAATTACTCATTTTCCAAACAAGAGCTGTCCGAAGACAGCGCGCTCGACTTTCTAAGTTGCTTAGTATAAAGGGGGCATAACTCCAAATAGAGTGGTCCCAGG